>JAMKCH010034014.1:0-16759 GCA_023653785.1 Ophioderma brevispina | reverse complement strand
TTGTAACTTTTAAAATTCATCTAATTTGATCCCAATACACTTGACCTCAAACGTAAACATTATTGATCTTCATTTGTTAATATTCTGCATGGTGTAAACCACAATTCAGTGTTTATTGAGATTTGAGACGCCGTCGCTGTGCGTCTATTTGCGGGAGACAGGTATGACAAATTTCCTCAAATATTCAGTTTTTCCTCACTATTGGTGTTTTTTTCTACATTAAGCAGTTTTATATGGAATTGTACACTTTAAGATAAAAACATGCATTTCAACATTTTGTCGGTTCTCTCGATTATCGGCTAATCCCTTAATATGAGATGCAGGGACGTGCATATGAATAGTTGAATTTTTTTAAAACAATAATCACTGTATGTAAGTTTTTTCATCAATCTGAGCTTAATTTCTTCTAATTAAAGCATATAATTAGTATGGGCCCCATAAAGCACCCATTCTACGGCCCAAGTAATAACCACTGGGGGGACCCTCATGATCCCGACGACAAAAAAAGAGGGCCCACATGGGAATGACAATTTGGGGCCCAGAAACTTGGCCCATATAGGACCCATATTGAACCCGGCATAAGTGTGGAGGGGGATAGGACTACATGGTCCTTCACGCGCGTATGCAGGGCACGTTCAGACGACGAGTTTTAAGAAAGTAACGAGTTTAGGCTACAACTTACCGGGCGAAACCCACTAAGCCAAGTAAAGAAACTCATTCATGACCATTGAAAACCTACAATGGAATCCATTTTAGGAAACCCACGTAAAGCCATAAGAAACCCATCATGACTTACTTGGGTATTACGTGGGTTTCCTAATGCCCGGGGGGTTATAGGGCCGTACCTGTTACCCCTTTTGTGGAATTTCGACTCACCCCATCGAGATAGATAGGGCCTATATTCAGTATCAGTATCAGTAATTTAGTTCAGTATCAGGAAATTGAGTCAGTATCAGTAAATTTATGCAGTCTCAGTAAAATTTATTCAGTTATCGTAAATTTATTAGTATCGGAGGGAAATTTATTGGAGACCAAAACCTTAAATTTTTGTCGAGACCGGTTAAGACCTATTCAAATTCACGCTATATCCAAGACCCACTCAGGGCCAGTAATTGGAATTTTAACCTGGTATTTTACACTCGCTTTGAGCTTATTTATGGACTGTTTGTTCTGTTTGAAGCATGGATATCAAACACAAAAAGCTCAAAAAAAATTCTCATCATAACAGATTCATGCTAATTTTATACTCTGTCTGCGATGAAAAGTAAAAGAAACATATGAGACTGACGGAGACATAGGTTGAATTTGTGATACCATATTTCAAGTCTCGAGACATGTACCTGTCCAGGTCTCACGTTTTTTTTTTTGTAATCGGGTGGTTTACCCGACCAGAATACCCATTACCCATAGGGCCTAAAGGGCAATTTAGGTTTTAAGGGGTCAGTGTGCGTTTCTTTACTTGGGTTTCCCAAAATATGGTATTTTTTTTTTTTTTTTTTTTTTTTTTTTTTTTTAATTGGGCTTTAAGTGGGGTTCCCAAATGGGCCATTAGGTCTTCAATGGTTACCACCCCCCCCACTGAATTTTGCTCCGGTGCTCTAAAATCCAAAAGCTTTCGTACTAAAAAGCCTCTATAGGTATTTCTGCATCCTTCTGCCATTTGAGCGGGGTTAGGTATACCGTCAAGTCGAAAGGGTAAGGGGGGGGGGGGGGTGCCACCCAAGGATATCTGATGGTACATTTTTTAAATATTATGCAACAGTGTGCTCAAAACTCATCTGGTTACGTAAAACTACACTGTAAAATAAACCTGTAAAAAAACAGGACATTGCCTTGCAGCTGGGACTCACTAATGCAGAAACGTAAAAATAACTGAGCGTTAAAAATCCGAAACCATTGCAGGAACGTAAAAATAACGGCGTAAATCTCAGCTTCAACTTATTTTTGGTTTTTGACTTTAGATTTTACGTTACCAAGTGGTTGTATAAAAAAATTATATTTCAGGCAAAACATTTTGAGAAAAAAAAAAAAACAATTAAACAAAGGGAACACGTGAAGAATAAAGATTTAAACCAGTTTATACACTTTGTTGTATATGGTAAATGACGTTCTAATGTCACAATTACTTAATCATATCTGAAATAATTAGACATGTATCTTACATAGATTCGAACCAGAGCCATTACAAATCTTAAACCTTATCCACTACTACCTGACTTTACTGATAAGAGATGCTAAAATTAAATATATATTATATATAATATATATATATATATATATATATATATGTGTGTGTGGTGTGTGTGTACTACTTTTTTCAAATAAAACTAATAATACAAAAAGGGGAAAAGAGTTTTTTGAACTATTTTTAAAAATGCATAGAGAAAATAAGATTTTGCTTTTTTTTTAATGACGTTACTTACAAAGTTATGTAACACACTTTATAGGGTAAAACGATTTTCATATTTCGTATTCTTACATTAAAAACAAGTAAGTTACAAAAGAACGTAATCTTACGGAAGGGAAAAATATATAATAACGAGGTCAGGTATAGCCCGTTTGAATTCAAAATGAGTAGTATTAATTTTAGCCACTGTTTATTTAAATTTTTCTGCTCCCAAATGTAATTTTATGTTAGTATGAGGTAATAAAGCGTGAAGATTATTGAATAATTGGGGTTTGGTTTTAAAAGGTTAATTTTAAAAGGATAGAGGACTGTAAAATTAGAAAATTTTGGACACAGTTGTATAACTGCAAAAACTGCTAGGGTGTGTTACAATTTTAACACCAAGTCGGTGTCAGGCTTCTCGGTGTTAGTTTCTGTGTTGAAATTTGATTTAACACCCCTCGGTGTTGCTTGAAATTTAATTATGGATGTTGGTGTTCTTCTTATGATTATTAGGGGACAAGCGTTATAATAGAAGCACAAAAAACAAAATCAATCATTTCGACTAAAAGATCACCCGTACCAAAATATTAAAGGTTTAACACCAACGTTTGGGTTAATGTAACAACAGAGGGAGTGGGTCCCGTATGACTCCAGGAGAGTGTTTAATTACACCAGTAGTGTCAGTTTGACACCCGGCAGTTGTTAAAAAATGATTAAACAATATTTGTGGTGTAAAACTTACACCAGCAGTGTCATGCAACATTGTTGTAATGTAAAACACCATAATTGCGGTGTAATATAACAACTAAATGGTGTTAATCTAACACCAGTGGGTTGTGGTCCGTATTGACATCCCGGATGGTGTTAAAATAACACTATGGTGTAAAGTTAAACACTCACGTTTTGCAGTGTGTCATAAGCCATCATTAGCAAGCTGAAAATCGCGAAATCCTAGTTATTCCTAGTTTTTTTTTTATCGCAAAATTAGGATATTTCGCCTATTTTCTGTGGAAATGCCAATTTCGCCGACTCCCGGAATGATGACGTCATTGGACGCAATACTAGGTATGTTAGACTTTTTTGGTGTATCAATGGAAAGAGAGGACAATAGCTATCCACTGTTCAAAATCATAAGCATCTGGTGCTTTATAACGACTTCTCGAGGGAGGGGCTGGGGGTGTGTTGGGGTCACCATCCGCCTCCCTTTGGATTCCGTGTTACTAAAAAGCTTGTCTGGATATTTATAACCATGTTAATATGAGAGGAAAGGTGATGCATAATGACTCGTTGTGTGCATTAAACAATAACAACTCTAGGTCTACGCTTTATTCATCAATCGCAGACTATTTTTTGAAATTAAAGCAGGTAATTACCGTTAACACGGTGATTTGTACTTGGCCCCGTTAGACACCCATCTACGGTCCAAGTAGATAATCCACTATATGGACTAATCGTCGATACACCAAGCGTAAAAAAAACCCAAAAACAAAAACAAAAAGTGGGGCCCAGATGGGCGAGGCAGATGGGTTACCTACTTGGGAACCAGAAGTCCTCTTATTTGGACCCATGGGGACCCTTGCACTCAGTTGGGAGGGGTGTTTTTATCGCGGGATACAGGCAGTACAAAACATATTTTTCTTTTTTTCTTGTTTGAGAATAAAAACATTCGAAACGTCTCGGTAGGTGTTCTGCCGCCGATCAAATGCAAATGCAGAGAAATTTGCTCATGGAGGCAGGGCATGAGGCAGGGCATTGAGGCATTGAAATAAGGTGGGGGACTTCCGGCATCGGGCGTAGATCGCTTTCCGCCGCCCCAGAACCGTGTACGGCTCTGGCCGCTGCTCCGTTTGGTATAGCGCCACCTATCGTTAATTATTAAAAGCCGACCAGTCCGTGAACGGAGTGATTTTACAACAAAATTACATTTATTTATCGCACCTTTATTCGAGGAAAAACCATTTTGAAGGAGTTTTAGTTTTGACGGCACCAGAAACTCCGAGAAGTGCAAAAGCGTACGCAAATTTAGAGAGAGCGAATCCAAATGCATTGGTAGGTTGTAAGATCAAGAGCGTAGCCTCTGGTTCAAGTGGTGAATCAATGCACAGACTGTGAAAGTGGTGTGAGTGCAGTGTGCAGGCATGCCAGGGCAGGCCCTTTTTCATTGTTTTTTTATGTTTTATTTCAAATTCATGTTTCATCAACCATGTTTTTCACTGTGAGTTTCATGGGTGTTTTATAAGAATTTTGGGGATGGATTGACTTAAGTATTCTGCCAACACTTAAACATTTGCACTTTAACATGCGGTATTCTGTATACCTCGTAGGCTCGTACATGTCGTCATGGTGTATGTATCGGCGTACGCGATGGGTCAATACGCGTCACGTACATGGTAAATACCCGTTATACATGGCTTGCCGTGCGGAACGCCAAAAGGTGGAAAAACTCATGCAATTCAGATTGAATTGATATGTAATTTAATTTTGCAAGTGAACAATAGTTAGAAAAAAAGTATTAGTAAAATTAAAGGGGTAAGCAAGTTAGGGACAGCTATATGATTTTTTAAAGTGATTTTTTAAAATCTGTTCAGGATAGTAATAATTGGAAAGATACACTTCTTAGAAGAATTTGACACCAAAATTGTGATGTACGATATTTCGAAGTGAAGTTAAGTCAAAAACAAAGACTGAAGGGGTGTGCAGTATCTCTGATACATAGTATAAGAGTGTCATAGAATACTGTGTACAAAACTTGAATTGAGAATATGAGAATACTGTGCCACCACACAAAACATTGTAAAAATGATCGTGGTGCCATATTTGGTCAATTTATAAAGCATCATTATCTTCTTCGCTGTAAAAGTTGTAGTGAAAATTCCACCATTAAGTGGTTTAAAAAATGAAATTATAGGAAAAATTTTGTCAAATTTGCCCATTTTGCGGCCATTTTAGGCCACATTTGAGGCGCAAAAAGGAATTTTGTTGCCCAACCGGTCGCAAAAAAATGGCAGCGGCTCCTGGATTCAACTAAAATTGTTTTCTGATCGCCAAAGCATTGAAGTTTTCGTCAACCCAAGTCAGAGCGTTGTCATCCTAAGCTTTTTGGCTTTAATTGCATTTTTCCAAAAAATGGCCCTTTTTTTTTTAAGGTTTTTGGTCAAAAAATCTATTTTAGAATACGGTTATTATTAAGCTAAAAAGTCACCAAAGTAGTAACCAATATTATATTTTGATTCCATGGACATTTATTTAAGTCAAACCAACCACAAAGGGCGATTACAGCGTCATGGACCATTACATGTGGACCAATTTTTATGCTTTTAGTGGTATATTTAGGTTATTAAAAACAATATATTTGGGGTTTTGTTGATGTGTATGATTGTAGCGGGTGTGGTAAAATTGTACCTTTTCGACGATTTTTGTAGGGAAGCCATGCTAAGTATTACGACGGAGTTATGCCAAAGAGCGTCATGGACATTACGCAGAAAAAACATGTTTTGCCACACTATGAAGTTCAACTCAAAAAACTCTCTGAATTTAGGAGTTAATTTTAATTGCAAAGCAGTATATGTAATGGGTAGAGTTAACTAGATACAAGAATATTAAAACCAAAATTGTAACAGGATCTTCCACCATTGGGGCAGCTAACTCATAAGAGCGTACATGGAACTTAAAAGTTTGCGTCATGGACATTACGTCCACAAACTAATAGTCCCTTCTAACTTTTTGCTTACATAAATGATGTTTGTGTCCCTTGGCATTCTATGGTAACAGTGTGATGCAATTTTACCACTTCATCAAAGTACAAAGTAGTAAATCCATTATAATTATGGCACAACCTTATACATGTATACAAGCAGGTTTTCTATGCCAATGCCCCCCCCCCCCCCCCCCCCCTCCCCCCAGAATGGAATCGCTGATATAGAACAAATAGGTGAAAATAATAGTTGGACATTTGTTCAACTCATACAGACCCTGAATTTTACAATAATAATCTGACATTTTACTTAATTTGACCAAAATTATATTCAGTGCTTGATGTCATGAACGATTTTAAAACCACAGTTACCAGCAAACTTTCAACTTCTATTTGAAACAATTCTTTAATACTTTTTAACACGCGCGCTTGCACTGGGGTATAGGAATCATGATGGCCGAGGAATGAGATCTCCAATTTCATGTGAGCTTGTTTTTTTTATCAGGGCTCTACATTTTGTTATGGTGATGAAATTTTGGTAGTGGGTGGTAGGAGTGAATCTGAGCCCAAAATTACAAAGCAATTAGTGATTACTTTGAGACATGTAGCATCATTACAAAACTGTTGATACTGCATACCTATGTAATAGCTTCTTAGTTGATTGTAACAAATAAAATATAGCCAAAGACAACATGACTCTATATTAAGGGATTAGCAGCGATAATGGGAGATAAAAAAATATGGAAATTGCATGGTTTCTAACTTATAAATTAAGGAATAAGGTGTGTGTACAAGTCGATATAACTGCTTTAATGTCGAAACAAACCACCAATTAGTGGGGTGAAAAAAAAAATGACAGTATTGAGGAAATGGAAATTTGTCATTACAGTCTCCTGCAATAGACAACAGCGACGGCGTCTCAAAATTGCCCTAACAGCTGATTGTGTTACACCAGACACAATGAACAAAGATCAATAACTGCTTGTGTTTGAGGTCAAAAACTGATGGATACGAGGGCACAATATCACGCTGAAATGAAAATCTGTGTATTCACGGGGAAAGGCTTTTTTGTTTCTAAAATCCGAATTTAGATACGCACGTATAGAAAATTACAGAATCAGATAAAAAAAGTACCGCCGTGTCCCCTCAATACACAGATTGCAAGCAAACCACTTGCAGGTTATGTTCGAACATGCACAGTACAAAAAATACAAAAATATGATGAATTTTGATGATTTTTTTCGATGTTTGGATTAACAAATCGCCTCTAATCCTTAATAGATTTATAGTAACCACTAATTGACCAATTCCACTAATTAAAGTGTTCGCTTTGTATCCCTTAGAAGCAAATCTGCGGTGATGTTGGGAATGAGATGGGGGTCTGTGGGAAAAGGAAAGGGGAATATGGCGGTGTTGTGGAGTTGGGAAGGAGGGAGATAGGGGTGTTGGGAAGGGAAAATTGGGGTGTTGGGAAGGGGGGGGGAAGGAAAGGAAATGTGTTGAATGGAAAGGGGAAACGGGAAATGAGTGAATTGGGAAGGGGGATGGGTGTTGGGAAGGGGAGATGGGTATTGGGAAAGGGGAGGGGTTTTATGGGAAGGGAGAGGGGGTATTGGGAGGGGGATGGTGTTGTGAAGGGGAGATGGGTGTGGGAAAAAATAGGGGAGATGGGTGTTGGAAGGGAGATGGGTGTTGGGAAGGGGAGGTGTTGGAAAGGGAGAGAGATGGGTGTGGGAAGGGGGAGGTGTTGGAAGGGAGGGATGGGTGTTGGGAAGGGGCGATGGATTGGGGGGGAAAAAGGGGAGATGAGTATGGGAAGGGGACGATGGGTTATTGAGTGGTGAAGATGCGTTTGGGAAGAGGGCTTGGATTTTGGGAAAGGGGATGTGGGTGTTGGGAAGGGGATGTGGGTGTTGGAAGGGGATTTGGGTATTGGGAAGGGGCTGTGGGTGTTGGGAAGGTTGAGGTGTTGGGTTGTTGGAAAGGCGAAAGTTAGGAGGGTGGGATGGGGTATTGGAAGGAGCATCAACTGAACAAGCACATGTTGCACACTGCATGCAAAAACTTGCGGCTCTCATATAGTTTGAATGTCTCTCATTGGTTGATATTACTTGCCAACTACACGAGCCTGAGTTGCTTGCACTCAAGGAGTGACAATGGGGGTCATACCATTGCTCTAAATGGTTGAAATGGTGATGAAAGTCGTGCATGTAATGCGTCATGGACATTACGTGTTCACGATGTAATGTCCATGACGCAATGTAATGTCATGACGTCATTTGCAATTGTGCCGGTGGTTAGCATTCTTTTTCTCTGCTCAAGGGATTGATTATGATAAACTAAAATAGGATAGGATTGAAGTATCAATATATAATCCTTTGTATGAGGAGTAACAAAACTAATTAGCTAAAATGTCATGACAGTACATTCCATGAAGTCAATGGAGGAAAATTAACATAACTGACACCTTCAAAATTCCGTAATGGCCTTATGGAAAACGGGGGAAAAGACTTAATTAAGGTTTAGATATGAATGGGCCCAGACATTGTTCTTCACTTATCAGTTGAAAATAATGTATGAATGAATTATTTTGGGATGCCAGGACCACTTATCGTGCAATCGCCCCCAACAAAAAATATGCATTATGTTTGTTTTTTAACAAATTTTTGAAAACAAGCATAAAAAAACAGTTTTTACCGGTGAATGATGAATGAAAGGCCCACAGTTTTACATAGGACCATAATATCAGTCAAAGTTATAGCGCCCTCGCTCAGATATGCCTGTGTTATAATAGTATTTTGGGTCTGAACGTTGTTATGCCCCGGGCATAAACAACTTTCATACCAAAATACTATGAAGGAACCCCTAATTACACATCATTAGGAGAATTCCGCGTTGTGCTTGGTTGCGAGCCGGTCATAAACAACGTTTAATGCCCCAAGCAGCAGTAATAGATTTCTGATCACGTTTGGGGTAGGGTATGCATGTAGCAATAGGTACAGACGTGGTACAAATGAGCATGGTTGATAGGCTATTATTCAGCTATTATTGTTCAAAAATAAATATTGAAGCCAAAATACTGACTATTAATGCGTGTTGAATAAAGCACAAACATGCCTTTCAAATAGTTGCATGTTTTGTTAAGTGCACTTCGAAGCCAAACACCTATTTTGTAAAGGAACATCCCATCTGATAATCGATCGTGCTGTTTTTATCAAGTGGGAGAAGACGAAAACTGAAACATGACATGAAAAAAGTGACTTCCAGCTGATTTTGGAAAAACGGATTTAAGGTACCAAAACATGCAAAATAATGATGTGGGAACGGGGTTTAATTCAGGATTTTGGCCCTCGGCAGGCCGGAGGGGGTCGCTTCGCGACACCCGGCCTGCCCTCGGGCCCCAAAACAAGCCGTTTAATCATGAAAATCATGAATGGAAACCCCTTAATTGATTTTCCGTTTTACGGTTAGCAGCGATTTGCTAATCCGGAAAACAATTGAAAACATCATCAAAATTCATATTGGATATTTTTGTTTACTGGCATGGATATGCGAATAAACCTGCGAGTGGTTGGCTTGAAATCCGAGTATTAAAGACAAAGCCCGAGTACTTTTTATCTGATTCTGTACATTTCTATACGTGCGTATCAAAAATCTGACTTGAGATAAAAAGCATTCCCTGTGAATATCACAGATTTTCAGCGTGTGATATTGGGCCACCATGCCCCAAACAGTTTGACCTGAAACACAAAATTATTGATCGTTGTTTACTGTGTAACCACAATCAAACTGTTTAGTGCAGATTTTAAAACGCCGTAGCTGTATGTCTATTTGAGGGGGAAGATGGCATGACTAATTTCCTCAATACTCCATGTTTTACTTATTTGGTGTTTTTCTATATTTAAAGAGTTATTGGATTGTACACAACTTATCCAGATATAAGTTAATAACGCGCGTTTCCACGTTTTTCGATTCTCTCGCATACGCATGCTAATCCTTTAACATTGCCGAATTCGTAATGGACAAGAATAAATCATAATTGGAAATACTAAATTCTTGAATTTTTGTATTAAGTATTGTGACCAACACCAATTAGACCTCGGTTATCAGTCCCATATTTTACTAATCGGATGATCATGCGTGCATCATCATCATGCTAATTATTCGGAAGGTCTTTTGACACGACGTGGACGATCGTGTCAATAACGTCGCCCGAAATGGATATTGACACGATGATCGGTTGTGAGAAAGTAAATGGCTATGGAGCCGATAGCTAGGCCCTCAGGCCCATAGCCATTATTTTCCCAACAAATAGCCATAGTCCCAACAAAATCTGAAATTTCATGAAAGATTTAAACCACAAAGGACAAAAGCATTCTTAAAAACACTAGACTTTGGTATGAATTCCAGTATTCTGTGGCCACCATAGTATACGTCAACATGCAAGTTTATTCCGTTGAAGCTGTCAAATTCACAAGGGTGTGGCAGATGACTAATTCTTTCAGTTATATAGTATCGGAAATAGTGGGCATTGGGGTTTGACCCTCAACCTTTATATTTTGACCCACTCTTAATTACTGTGGCACCCTTCAGGGCTCGATTTGAAAATTAAAAATTACAGCACAAACCTGAATTTTTCCCTTAAAATGGGCTGAAAAATACAAAATTTTCCGAAGCACAGGGGAAAAAGTTCTGCATGCACAGAGCCAAAAGGCTTGAAATAAGCGGGGCAAGGGGCAATTTACCCCTGCTAAGGCAAAACTGCCCCTGGTTCTGAAACAAAATGGGTACATTTGTATAGACCAGCGGGCAATAAACTGTTTTTTAAAACACCCAAAAATTGCTCCTGGGTCTGGAATCCTTATTTTGAGCCCTGCACAGAGCCAAGTTACATGTATTTGTGCAGTAAAAACCCCCTAATCGAGCAATGCACCCTTTATACTAGAACAATTCTTGACAGCATCATTTATACATAACAAGCTGTATTCATGCTCAGGGATTTACTGTGGAAAATTTCCAAACGAGTTTATGGTATCTCAAAGTTGTCCCGGTGTGAGACAAACTACCGTCAGCGGGGGGAGTGCTACTCATCGGATCTGGAAGGGTGGTGTTTGACATAAAATAGCCAAGTCGGTAGTATACATCGTACACGGAGGGCTGGATCTGATGACACTCTAATTGGAGCAATCAATGACCCATTGTAATCACGTCTCGATGACCGCGGATCTCCAAGTACAGGCAAACAAAAGAACGACTCGAGAGTGGTCCACTGGAAATAAATTGAACGGGCTGTGGGTCGATTGAATCGTGGGTGTTAGTAACACACCAGGAGTGACTCATTAGAACTAAACAGTATAATCATGTGTTACTAGTTTTATTTGATTTTTTAATTTGATTATCAAAACCATGGAATGGCACGAAAATAAAATATAAGTGACACGTTAGTTCTCACATATCCCCGGGCACATATCGTGTGGAAATGCACACATTACACGACACGCTTGTTTGAAAAACGAACAAAAAATGAGAGAATAAAAATTTTGTAGACCCTTCTTTCCAGATTTGTAATAAAGTTGGAAAATATAGGATTTGTCTGCTTAAAGAAACTCCATGTCGAAATCAAGCTATACGGGCGAAAATAATCGCATTAATACGAGTTTTAAAACAAATTACCTCATTTCGACCATACCTTTGTAATTTTGCGAAAATTCAAAGTTCGTAACATTGACTTAAGATACGGTAATTTCAGAATATCACGTTATTAAAAATTATTTCACGATATTGTAAAAAAACGATTCTAGAATTCTTGCTATATAATATTTAAAAAAAACTATTCTACAAATCCCATAATAATAAATTTAGCTTACGCACAGTCCATGCACCGGTGGTTTTGGACTAGGGGGTTAGACATTGATTATGATGAGTTACGTAGATTTGCGTGTTGGCACTGCAAATAGACTTCGGTGCAATGGTGGTGAAAAATTTGCTTGCTTATGAGCCGTAGGCAAATTCATGGGAGATCCAAAAATGAAATGTCCTATTGACTTTATATCGCATTTTATTTTGGTCTAATGATATATATTTAAAACTATGATGATCGATTATATAGGCCTATCTGTGTACTGACCAGAAGCACTCTACCATATGAACTAACATTATACGGAATAGATAGGCAAATTACCGGACGAATTTAACAAATGTATATTACTGTGCGAGTCAATTCCGAAAAACACCAAACCGATTAGGCCTACACTGTTAGAAATTTCTGCAAAATTAAGAAACAGATTGTCCGTAACTCGTTAAAAAACAATAAAATAACAAACAAAAAACATAAACAATTTTTAATTTACGGAAAAAATTTTCGGGACTTTTTCTGTCAAAATAAAAATTTATGTAAAATTACTGTCAAAGTTCCGTTAATAGTTCTGAAAATCTGTGTATGCTTTGCAGTTAAATGGTAAACAATACAAGGTGGTGTTCTTTGAAAGTTAAATTTTAAAACATCTGCAAATGTATAAACTGCAGTTAAAAATGACGTCTTTATTTCTTCTCTTTCTTTCTTCTTTTTTTTCGATTCAAAAACATTATATTCTTAACATATAAAGTTCCGTTCTGTCCGCCATAGCATGAGCTCACACAGTTACCATTACTTTTTCCAGTTAAACTTTCCGTACCTTGTTAGTGTCCGTATTACTAGGAACCAAAGCACAAAACCATGACGTGTTTAACATTCATACTGTAGTTTCTGAAGTACATATTGATAAAAAATAATAAAACGTCAATTATTTCAGTCAAGTATACGTTCAGTGTTTAACTTTTCCTAAGAAAGTACCTCCCTGTGGCTCTCCCAGTAGTTGTTATAGCCTACTGTATATCCACAATTTCCCCATAAGTCCTTAAAATCCGTATTAATTCCCGCCATCGCAGTTTATGACCCCGTTAGATTGCTTTTAAAATAAAAAAGCCATCTTTAATCTATATTTAATATTTTTTAAAGGTTTGAAACGAGAGATTTCAAATAACAGGTTGTCCCTAAAATGTGAAAATTCTGATTTTTGCCCTGATGGTAAAACTTTCCATCACAAAAAATCCCCATCAAAGGATAAGTGGAGAATGTTCTTGGTTATAAAATTGTGAAATTCTAATTTAGTATAGGGCAAATACGAAAGTCAGCCTAAGTTTTATATTGGGAAAATATAAGACAAGTCAAAAGCACATTTTTTCTCTCTTTTAGCATTTCTGTAGCCAAATACACGGTAAGAGATCTATTGAGTGTCTAATCTACATGATATTTACTATTATAAATACAATATCTGGGTTGCTCAAAATCTCTCGTTGCACTAAAGTGCAACATTATGTATATAAAATTTATAAAAAATTTATAATTATATAAATAATTATATATAATAATGACATGGTTGTGCACAATTTATAAATTTAACTCGTGTTATTTAAGAAAGTGTCCATCTTCGGATTCAGTTTTCTTGACACTTTCTTGCCGGGACTTTCTTCCAACGACACTAATGGATAATAACAATTTTTAACATTTCAACGTGTTAATTTGAGTATACTTTACAGGTAATGAAGGTGTTCCGAATGATTAATGCAATTAATACAATTAACTTGTTTTAAATTATTAACACTCTTCCGTGTCAATTAAAATTTTAGCACCTTATTAACGTGTTAAAATGTTTACAACATAATATTTTACCATATTAATAGCGTGTTTATGTGTTTTTTAAACACCTCCAAGTACTTTGTGTACGTAAAAGTGTTAAACACACTTAATTTTTACAACGACATCGAAAATTAAATACTGTTTGCAGTGACCAACATGCCAAAATGGTATAGTACGAAAAAGTCGCATTTCGAATCCATCACAAATATAGCGGTCCAAAGCGCCGGTGCGTGTCGCTGCCGAACAAATTTTCTTAATATTATATGCTTCAAATGTACGGTAAGCGAATAAAACATCAAGATAAATGTGAATATTTAAATGAAAATAAAACAGGAAACACAACAGACAGTCACAAACACAAAGTAGGTTAGTTAGATCATCAGTCAAGTAATTTCTGCACGGTCTGGAAAGTTATAGGCTTATAGACATCTTTTTTATTATAAAGTTCTCTCATGCGCTTCTTTATCTTCATGCGCTGTTTATAATATATTCTACAATTTCATTTTGTCAAGGAAAACAACAGCAACAAAAATATACAACGGTATAAAAAAAAGTAGCTTTCATAAGAGTTGCCCTCCCCAATTAGTGTTTGTGATCCAATCAATTGCTATGTCGGTCGTATAATAAAATTTACCAAATAATTGACGGCGTATCGATTTCTGCGCGTTAGTGCCACTTGAAAACCAGGCCATTAACTGCGTTTTTAAGTGCTGTCGGAAGACCACCGGCCACGTCTTCTCTCCGACGTGTATGTTCCATAGGCCCACGTATCGTAGCTGCACACAATTCCACCGTACATGGACTCTACACCGGATCTTATTGGATCTAATATAAATCTGATGGAAAATTTTACGCAGTAATTCCTCACTGCGTGAACAGTAACACCTTACATCGTTTGACTTGTTAGATGCGAAAAAACATGTAAAAACATAAAAAATGTAGTGTTTTGTCTCGGCCAACTTCCATGTACTCACTTTAGGGCAACGAAATTAGGACAACGTTCACCGTTTGGAAAACAAATCATCTGAAATGGATTTTGGAATCTTTCTTTAATGGCACTAACCAGCTCTTAAAAATCATGATCTCTACACATGGACTAGGCAATCGCACATGCCGTTGAAGCGAGCCCGGTGAAGAAACCCGAAGTTGCACAGGTCACTTTTGTCTAGTTACCCAAAACATTCACTCGGTTGCATTTGAGTTTCTATGGGATGAGTATACACGTGTTGCCTATAAAGTACTTGCCTGGTCAAAATCTGAAAAAATATCAAACGTTTTGCAATTTGTATGGAGTCTGAGTATGTATGCCCGTTGTGCACTGTAAAAATTAACTGTGATTAGAAGTAAACAAATGTATTCTAGGCAATTTGCGACTCCACGAGTAGTGATGATTCACCTGGTGGGTACATGTTGTAGCCTATACACTGTACATAATACTGTATGCCCCAGGGGTCTCAATAATGTTAGCTGAAGGGCCAAAAGAATGTTGCTACATATTTGAAAGTTCCCTACTTGAGGGCAAGTACACCTGCATTTCTTATGTTTCTCTTTATATTTTGAGCAAGTCCAGGGCCCAAAAGTCAATGGTTGGCGGGCCCGGGACGGATTTGGCCCGAGGGCCGCCAATTGAGAACCCAGCTGTATGCCTTAGTTGACCCCCCCCCCGCCGAATAGAAAAAATGAGGGATTTTGGCAAAATTCAGCGCATGGGCCCAAAAATCACCAAAATTTGGGGAAAATCAGCGATTTGGGCCCAAATTTATTGAGTTTAGCATAGAAATTTCGAATCCAAATTTTTGATATTTTGCTCCCCCCAGGAATTTCACTTTGCCCCCCACAAAAAAAATTTCACCTTTCCTCCATATTTTAAATAGAACGTGCATGCCCCCAAATCTCCTAACGCCTGTAAGAAGAGATACGAGGTCATTCCAGAAAGAAAAGAGGATGCTTAACTCTCGTCTACCTGAGTCATATTTGCAACAAACAATTTCTATGGGGGAGTTGGGGGGGGCACCACATCTGTTATTTACTTTTTACACAATCCGATTCTTAAATTTGGGTACCACAAGAGAGCTTTGCATTTTCTCTTTCCATTGGTATCAAAATAAGTAACCCAATATTGATGGTCATAAGTTAAGGAAAGAGTGAACATACATGATATAGGTGGAAAATTGATTATTTTTCCATTTTACACGCTCTTCTGTGTTAAAAAGTAGTATTTTCCCATCATGTAAAGCCCCAAACAAGCATTGAACAATTAACATACTCTGTTTTCTTGTTTTTTGGTGATATGACGTAACTTTGAAGTAAGCCTATAGGGCATGTTGGTACTCATTTTGGTATCAATTGAAATGAGTATGATGTAGCTATCCATTGGAACCAAAGGTCATGCGTCTGTGGTAGTCCGCGGTAGACGTCTACCCTCTTCCCTCTCTGCTAGTTTTCTTCATTCATAATAGGCGTGTTGCCCTACATCTATCCCACCCCACCCATAACTTTGGGCGCGTAACAAGTCAATGCAAGGGGTGAATGAATAAGGAAAGCGGAAAAAATCTTGAAAGAGGATAATATATCTATATATTCTGTTGAATAATCGTGTCCAGGCCTTGTCTTTTTGAGGCGTGGGGATGAGCGATAGCACCACCATCACACACCAAAATGGTCTTGCTCTTGAAGAGTGCGATTTTCAGCACACCCAAATCTGCTTAAAATCAATTTACACAATTCGATACAAAATGAAACAACTAACAGCACACCTGACTCATATGCAGAAGTGCTTTTTTTTTAGCACAGTAGACATTTTTCAAAAAAGACAAGGCCTGGTGTGTAGTCAAAGCATTACTGCATGACATAATGTATGATTTGTTTTCAAGATATTTTATAAACTTATTTAAAATTTAAAGAATTTTAAAACATTTTGCATCCTCATTTTGTTCGAACATACCCGACCATACTCGAAAAATCAAAACCCAGTAATTGACAAACCTTGACATACGTG
>JAMKCH010034013.1:0-20121 GCA_023653785.1 Ophioderma brevispina | reverse complement strand
TTTTATTTTGCTCAGAAATCCAGATAGTGGGCGAAGTTATTATTAAAATGGCGACCATTTTGAAATTAAAGATGGCTCTACCTAGGAAACATCTACGACTTTCTGAATGTAATAGAATGTGGTGCCTTGGCCTCACAAACATGGGTATTGCCACCAAATGCAGCCTTTTATGTTTGCCTCAGAAATCTGATTTGGCCGAAGTATATATTAAAAATGGCGGCCATTTTGAAATTCAAGATGGCCACCGGAAGGAAACTATTTTTGCCTTTTCGGATGTAATATTTGTGTTCCTTGACATCACACACATGGGTATTGCCGCCAACTTGAGAATTCTACAATTGCGGCGAAAGTTCCAATAGAGCTAAAATGTTGAAAATGGCGGCCATTTTGAAATTCAAGATGTCCGCCTGAAGGCAACCATCTGCGACTTTCCTGAATGTGATATTGTGTTTCCTTGACATCAGCACATGGGTATTGCACCAATTTGCCCTTCTTATGTTTGCTCCGAAGTCCCGATATTAGGGAAAAATATGGTGAAAATGCAGCCATTTTTGAAATCCCAGATGGCCGCCAAACGGAAGGGATAAAAAATTTAGGTAACAATTTGTATTTGGGATTCCTGGGACCATTATCTACAATTTAAGACACAAAATTCCAATTGTAGCAAAAAAGCCAACAACTGACACACGTCCCATACTAATAGTGGTATTTCAACTTTCGTGTGGTCACAGAGATATTATTCGGTCATTTGAAATTGACCTGTTTAGTTGTCATTTGAATATGATGCTAAAAACAGAAACATGACCCCGAAAGTGGTTGATTTAATCGGACTAATGTCAAACAATCAAAGTGACCCCATCGTCATCGTTTAAAGTGCGTAAGCTTTGTCCATTGTGTGGGCTCCAGTCTACATAAAGGACATCTGTTAGTCTACGGTCTTTCACTTCGTTTGAGTCAATGACGTCGTCTGTACTGCAGTAGTTCGGCAGCATTAAATCGCAAAAGCGTTGATTAACGCTGACATACGCATTGCCCGCGTATAAAGGCGTGTGAACATATACACGCAAAACGCATTGAACGGTCACTGACTCGATGAAAGTAAGTACAGAATTAATTCTTTAACCAATTAATGCTGACTTGATTTGATACGGGATTAATTTCCCTGAAGCGAATGTAGTTCAGTGGTAGAACCATAAACCTAATTGCTTATTGACCGTTGCAAAAGAGTCTGCCCGAAATGTTTGATGGTTTTTAGCAACATTGACCTACTAAGTCCAAATCTCGATGATACAACTTTTTCATTCTTAGCAATTCAGATAGGAAGGTAAACACAGGGGTCCACCATTTGTAAAAACCTTTCTACGGGTCAAAGTTAATCATGTCATCTGGTTCTAAGGTTTAAAAAGAGGTATTATTTGCTATAATTCTAAGACAATTTTTTTTTAAAAACTTTTTTTTTAACACAATAGGCTTAAAATGTGTTCAAGGTCCACACTTTGGGTAAAACATTTAAAATTGGCACAGATTTCTTCTGACAAAAAGTCTCAAATTCTTCCATGCTATCGATATACCGTATTGTAAAATAATGTTAGGTAACTTTTGTTGGGGAAATATGTTTATAACCTTCCCCACAAAGGGTTTTTGGGAATCATGCACTCTGACCTCTGTTAGATATCCTTTGAGCTGATTAATATTAAGGGGATGTATTGTTCCTGTTGTAACATATATCCATACGATACCGATTTGCCACCCATTTGAAACCAATCGGATCAATTTAAAATGTTTTAATACCCTGAACAGTTTTTGGCCCGTCGTGCAAAAACAAAAGGTTTTAGATATGGAAGTTTTTTTAATTCTTAGAACCAGAAGAACATGCTATACACCTTTTAATCCTGTGTGAAACATTTACATAGTTTTTCCCTGTTAATAATTACCCTTTCTTATCTCAAATGCTCACCGATGACAAAACCTGCATCATCAAGATCTGGAATCAGCAGCACATTGTTGCCCAGAAACTCACAAAATATTTTGTGCCGACTCTTTTTGCAACTGCAAGGTCATTTGGTGGGCCTACCGCAAGACTAATGGGGAAAAATACCTGTTTGAAAAAGGGCACCATGAAAATAGTCAGACTGAAGGTCGCAACAACACCCAATTTATTGGTATATTTAATTAATTGGTTTATTCTTCAACTGATAAAAAAGCTATTGGGTGTAGTTTGGACATTCTGTGTCATCTGGGTGAGAGAGGCAAAACAAATGTTCGATTTTTAGCCTCAGAATGCAGTGGTTTCGTTCGCCCCTATTTCTAAACTCATCATGTTGTTTGATTTTTCTTCACGATATTAAGGCTGACTCAGAGATTTCCAATGAGGGCGCCTCATTTTCAAAGAAATCTGTTTTTTGCATATTAACATATGCTGCCCATGATGTACTATAGTGGGATTTTTATTCCTGTCAGTTCATATGAGTTTGTTGAGGCGTGTCGACGCTTCCATTTCTTCTTAGGGGGGTGGAGGTTGTATGCTTTACAGAAATTCGATGTCACGATACCGAATTGATTAAGGCCATAATGAAAAAAAAACGTCCCTTGTTCTAACGACAAAAAAGTATTACAAGGCAAATGCAATGAAATGAATTAAAAACACCAGACTATAGCAAACTCTGAAGCATGCAACATAAGAAAGGATACGAATAAGATTAGTACTCACCAAATTATTTTACGGCCTAAGGAAGGTTTATGACGTCTCGTGACGTCTAAGGCAAGAATAACCTTTCAAACACAAACTGAGCCTTGTTGCACAATGAATCTAATTTTTAATATAATAGAACGATTTTAATGATTTGTAATTGGTTCAAGAATTTGTATGTCCAAAAAAAATTACATATATAATTACACACACAATCAGTTAAGATTACTTAGGGTTTATTAGTGTACTGTGTTGAAAAGCGTTGCATTTCAACGATGAAATATTTCCTCACACGAAGACTCCGAAATGACACGCAATAAGTTCATATATATATATATATTCCATGGTAAGATTCCATGCGAAATCTTCTGAGTTTTGAAGGTAATTTTGTCAGCAGTTCAAGACGACGGGGCTTTCCCTCGACACACTATGTTCCACAATATAAATCCAGGTATTATACCACCATCAAGTCTGTCGCTATTGGTCCCAATATAGGACCACAAACTGGAATCCTTTGATTCCAAAACTGAAGCTCTTTGCTCAAAAGACGACAGCAGACAATCTAGCTATCAAGCTCCGGCGGCATTCAAATATTAAATAATCCCTGGCACTATTGGGTTAAAGCAATATTCGCACATTTTTTGAAAGAGCGCCCCATTTTTCCAAAATTTTGGAGATTTTAACACGATTGCCAATTGGTAACTGGCTAGAAACTATACCTGTGAATGGTTAAGCTCGAAAGCGTCTATGTTTTCACAAACGAAAGGAATTTTTTACTATAATAAATTATTATCGGGGATCGCCTATAATAATACCACGGCTGCTGGAAAACGGCCTTCCAATGTGAAATAGCCGGATAATAGCGCATGTCTAGTGTCTACGCTCATCCATTAGTTGTTTTAATAGTTCAGGCCAGCCAAGTTAGAGGTTCGTTTCTCGAGGTGTCACTAGTTCATCATGGACGGACATAAACGTAGCATTTCCCACTCTGCTGTTAATCCAATCTGGGATCTCCATTCCTAATTACAAAATCGCTTATTTTGTGATAATACGGCATTTTTTAGCATTCTCGTTCGCACATGTATAGCTTCCTAGACTTACCAACGTAACTATGCAAAAATATCAAATGTTGGAAATTGAGGGGCGCTCTTCCAAAATTGCTAATATTTGCTTTAAAACTAGCTATAACTATAACTGTATAGCTCCAGAACTCTGGGATAGCTCTTGATTTCAACTACTGGCCTCAGTCCTTCCTTCAGTCACAATTAGTGGTTACTTGACAACAGCTAGTTCACCTTTCCTAACAATAATCATTACAATCACATCTCATGCATAAACAGAACATTACAACAGCTGACCAATTGAAATTCACATACATTACATCACTTCATATATATAGCGTATGGGGGAACCCCTGATCATGCCGCATGTTTTGATCTTAAAGCAAAACAATTTGACTCAGTTTCTAAGTTTACTCTTGGGGATTCCCCACTTCCCCAAAAAAAAAAAAAAACAAAAAAATAGTGCATCTACCCTTCAACTTGCTACAAACACACTAGGTATCCCCTTTCTCTCTTTTATAGTAAACGCAAAGTACTTTTCCCGTGAGAAATCTTTCGCAAATAACATTGAGAAATAATATTTTTATCAGAAAAATGGAGGCCATATAACGTCCTCCCCCTTAAAAGAAAATTTTGAATGAATGAAATTTTCCAAAATCTGGCTTTATTACCTTTAACCATTTTTGTCCCTTATTTTTTACATACAAGTTACAACAGTGCAAATTTTACACTTTTATATTTATCCTG
Source organism: Ophioderma brevispina (assembly GCA_023653785.1). NCBI lineage: Eukaryota > Metazoa > Echinodermata > Ophiuroidea > Amphilepidida > Ophiodermatidae > Ophioderma > Ophioderma brevispina. The sequence goes on along the minus strand of JAMKCH010034013.1, from coordinate 15,624 downwards.
TCTCGCATTCTGCCTTCAGTCTATATTTACATCAGTTGTAATAAAATCAAATTCTGGAACAAAATTTAGGCAGCTCTGGAAAGGCCTCTGGCCAGACATTTTCCTTTTCCTTTGATAGGTCTTATGTCCAGATTGTATTCTTTTTGAGTTACCTCCACATTACAGTCCTTTGATTTCTGTTTTTCATCTGTGGATGAAAGTCAACGGATTGTGATTCGTGTACACAAGAACTGGGTGCACTGTTTTACCTCAAGTACACTTCAAAAATTTGCAATGACAGAGCAATGCCAAGACATTCTTTCTCTAGTTAGTAGATTAAAGTGATAGCACATGACCTCCAAAAAAAATGGCAACAGAAGTTTTCTTGGCATTTTCTGGTAGCATAGGGTCAGTTTAATAATATAACAAAATTGCACTAATCGAAGTCCCAGAAAGTGTTCAACTATGACATAAACAAATGGCCGCCATCCCGCCATTTTGAAAAACATAAATCCTCATATCTCTGGAAATAAATGAGCTAAAAGGACAAACCAGAGTTGTTTCCAGAATTCTAGCATACAAATCCATTAAATTAGTTTTATGAAGTTAAAACTATCATTTTGACCTCTACATCCAATATGGCCGCCATCCCCCATGTTGGAAAGTACAAATGCTTTTATTTCTGGTACCGGATGGCCAAAAAGGACAAACAATATGTCTTTCCTCCTAATTCTAAGCATAACAAATCCATTAAACGTAGTTTTTATGAGTTTAAAATATCATCTTGACCTCTAAATCCAATATGGCCGCCATCCGCTATTTGGCAAGTACATCCTTGTATCTCTGGTACCGGATGGCCCAAGGACAAACAGATGGTCCTTTCCTACTAATTCTAGCATTACAAAGTCCATTAAATGGGTTTTTATGAGTTTGAGATATGCAATCTTGACCTCTAAATCCAATAGTGCTGCCAGCCACCATGTTTACAAGTAACAAATTCTTTTCTAATTTCTGGTACCACATGGGCCAAATTGACATATGGTGTTATTTTTTTTATTCATTGTAGACAAAGAAATACATTCAGATGGTTGTTGTAAAGTTTTTGAAGCACCTTGATGTCTAAAAATGGCCACTGTCTGCATAATCTAATAGCATCAGGCGATTCAATACAAATGAGGTGCTATTTTCTATTATTTCGGTGTCAATATAATAGTGTTTGTGTGACTGAGTGTCCAACCAACCATAATGTCCTTATTGTGGTCTCCATGATGCTGTTGCATCATTTGCTTCAGCACTATAAACCAAATGGCCTCGTCTACAGGCATGGTGTTTATTCCGTATATGTCGCCATGGTAGCTAGGACCTCTTTGCACCAATTAGAAACTCTATTCAAATTAAATGATTTGTGGGCAATTGTTGAAATTCGTAGCCATATAATTTATTATCCCTACCAAATCCCTCACAGGTATGTTCTTTTACACAGTGGGCAATTGTGAATCCGTGAAACAAAAGTACAATTTCACATATTCAGCTCATCAGCACCAAAATGGTCCAAGCACTTGTTAGTAATGATTATGAATGTCCATAAGCTGTTGTGACACTTTTTTTGGAAAGGCACCTGTTAGCGTAATGATTCCAAATAGATTATGATTGCTGACCATTGAACAGGGCCACCATTGGGGGGTTGCATCCTTCATCTTTCTATCAATCAAGGGATCTATATTGGGATTACAAAATACTCTGGAACAGACATCGTACCCATGGCCGACCTTTGAGGAAAACAGATTTTTTGGCCAACCCCAAATATTCTTGAAGTGTCTCGCAATCTGAAAATGCATTGCCCAAAGACCATGAGGAGCAATGTTTATCACGAATAATTGCTTCAGAGTATTGATATCATACACATTTCTCTCTATGTGTCGGTCGACCAAAAAAGTCATTACAGCCCTCTTCTGCATTTGGGGAGAAGTCGTATCACAGATCTGTGTCTTTTCCATTTGGTTGTTACCCTGAAATTAATGCCATGGGGAACTGCTGTTTTGGCTATATCCACAATCTAACATTTCCCTTTGTTTTCCAGCAAAATTTGGTCGCTTTGATAGTCCTACCATACCTTATTTGCGATCCTGTGTTTCAACGTTTTATGTGTGCTGTCTTTTGTGTTCGGTTATCAGTGTATCATGGAAGACAAAGGATGGCTTGCCATAAATGTCAACTAGCTTCAACTGTGAAAATGCATAATATCACAGCATTGCAACTAGAGGTGCTTCTCTCTGCCCATTTCAAGCGATGTAAAGAGAACCTCCATCAAAAACATAGTGATCAGTCCTTTGGCCTGTCTTTGCAGCAGCTTCTGACGATGACACATGTTCGTAAATAGTCCATCAGAAATTGGTGCGTATCGGCTTACTCAAACATGTTATGCCTAAAAAATGGATGGCGGATATGGCGACGTTTCATGGCAAAGCACCTTATCTAAGGACAGTTCTCCAGATTGTGAAACTAAACAGAATCTTTGAATAACGAGCTTGGTAATCGCATGATCGGTTACCATGACAGCCTGATGAGAATCAAAGTCTTGACTTTAGTTTTTCGTTTGTAGCTATTAGAAAATTGAGCTGTTTTCCATTTGTTTTTGACTTATCTTTGCCTACTTGAACAAGTCTTTGTACTTGACATCTTCATCATCATTTATCCTGTGCAAACCTGTATTTTTCAAGGGTTTTCTTTCTCCTGTTTGAAGCGAGAATGCTGTTCAACTACTTGGCTGGCAACAAGTCATCTTGTCTCTTCCATATGTGAAGGTTATTGCTGTTATGCATCTTTCACAGTTTGACCACTATCAGTCATCATGGAGGGCTACACTGGTGAACTAACACAAGACAACACAAATGACACATCGCAATACTCTAGATCCCGCAAAACTAGTACACATAGCAATGCAACACAATTTTGCTGGAAAAAAGAACACATTCTCTGATTCTCATCAAATGACTGGATATCAGGCTCTCAACTAGTTGCAAGAGACTCCATGTAATCCTATGCAGAAGGAGTTCAGATATTGATATAGCAAAAAGGCATCCCATGCAATAATTTAGAAGTCAAAACCATATTGGCGATGGTGTCTGCTGTTCAATTGGTCAGCAATTGGGTCCTTTTTATGGTAAGGCATACCAGGGCATAACAACAGAACTAACATCTGGTAAAACCCACATGATGGGTTGGGGCCGATATGCGATTAACCTCTTTTTCTTAAGCCGGCCCGATGATTCGTAGCAGGAATGTGCGCAGAAGGCTTTCCAAATGTGGCAGTGAAGGAATAAAAGATCTCTGATGGCTGCCCATAGTTAGATCTTGGGTCTAACTGCGAGGTCAATGTATCGTACTGACCCACCGGAGACGAGGGGCTATATATCTTAGTTTTAGCATCAGTTTGGCAAAGTATTCAGGAGCCTCCTCATAAACATGCGGTGGAAGAGTGTAGTTTGCTCTAACTGCTCTTTGGTGTTTAAACTGAAAGATTCCACTAAAAACCTCTGCTGCAAATTCCAAAATTCCACTCTAGGAGACCTTATGTACAGCTCATTCATTTGATGTTCAAGACTGATGGTCAAAAATTCAACTCACTGACTGGGGCTGGATGTACCAGGGGGAAATTGTTTCCCCTCTTGATGAACACAAGTCCTGAACTATAGTTCCCACTGGAAATGATCTCATGCAATTGTTCTTCCGGATGCATCACAAGTGAAATGTTATCTGCAGAAGATGGAATGCCCAAGCTTAGTATGCCATTCTATGTGAAAACGGATCAAGAACCATTCTCATGTGACCTTGAAGAATAAATAGTAATAGTGTGGTCGATATCTGTTTGCAACAAGTGTCCTCTGCCACATTTGGTGTGCTGATATAAAACAAATCAGGGGTGTAAGAAGAGCCGTGGTGTGAATATGTGAGCTGTACTTTCTGTTACTTGGAGGAATCGCACAATTACACTGTATACCCCATTTTTTGAAATGGTGACAGCTATTACAAACCGATAAATTCAACATGGCTTCAAATTTTGGACAAATAGCCCACTAAAAAATCACTTTAAACAACCATCTTAATGTAGTTCTTATCACAAATAAACACCTTATTTTCCATTTTTGTCCCATCTGGTATCAAGACGTGAAGATTCATACTTTCCCACATGGCGATGGCAGCCATATTGGATTAAGATGTCAAGATGATATCTCAATTAATACAACCCACTTTACTGGATTTGTTATGCTAGAATTAGTAGGAAATGATATTCTGTTTGTCATTTTAGCCCATCCGGCACCAGAAATACAGTATTTTGGTACTTTTCACAGGCGTATGGCGGCCCATATTGAATTTTGAGGTAAGGGGATGTATCTCAAATTTATAAAATTAAAACCATTTTAAATGGATTTCGTATGCTAGAATTAGTAGAAATGACATCTTGTTTTGGTCCTTTAAGCTGCATTTATTGCCAGAGATATGAGGATTTAATGGTTTTCAAAATTGCGGATTGCGGCCATTTTGTTAATGTCATAGTTTGAACACTTCTGGGACTTCGATTTTGTGCAACTTTTGATATTTTATTAAACTGAGCTTATACTACGCATAAAATGCCAAGAAACCTTCTGTTGCACTTTTTTTGGTGTTGTTTGGGTACACGTGATATTTTGATCCAACTAATTGTGGAGTAGTTTTTTCTGATGTTTGTCCAAACTTCTTAGAGAACTAACAAACATATAGGATGATCTCCATCATTTTCATCTGCTTGCATGAGAACTCCACCACAAGCCTACATCACTGGACACTGGCATCAACTGCCACTTGAATTTGTTTCTGAAATTCCTGGCGCATCAAAACGGGCGCCTTCATCACAATAGATTTGATTCTCAAACGCTTTTTGGCATTGCTTCTGACCACACATATTTTTCTGTAATCCCCGACCATACCTACTAAGAATCTCATGAGATCTCTTTTGCTCGTGGTGTGGGGAAATTTCTCAATTGCTTCAACTTTGCAGTGATTGGCCTAATTTGCCCTTGTCTATACAACATGCCTAAGTATATGACATTTGCATGGCAAATTCCCTTTTCACCAGATCACAAGTCAAGACCGCCGGCCTGAGATATTTCTCAAACAATTGTGGAGCTGTCAATGTGTTTCTTCCCATGTTTCCTCCTTACACAAGAGATCTCCAAATAGGCCTTCAACAATTTTTATGTCTGCAACTACTCTGTCCCTATCTCTGAATGTTGCGGCAGAATTTTTGAGACAAAAGCCATTCTTCTTGTATTGGTATAAGCCATCGTCGGGCGTAAAAAGGCTGAAATTTCTTTGGCATGGTTAGTGAGGGGAACTTGCCAATACTCCCCCTTCACCACAATCAAATTTGCTAACAAATTTGGCATTTCGTCAACTCTAATCTATGCAATCATCAATAGTGGGATCGGATATGAGTCGTTTTGGAACAGAGGTTGACTTTTCGAAAACTGTGACCCGAATCGAATGAACCCTCAGGTTTGGGAACCATAATCATGGGAACTCCATCACTATTGTTTTCTCTCTATTCCATTGTCTAACATATATTTCACCTCATTCCTGATATGTTGCAACTTGATTGGATCACCTATAAGGATGTTGCTTGACAGGCTCGGAGTCACCTACCTCAATATCATTGGTTATGACATGTGGTTCACTGGTACAATCAGGAAATATTATTTTCCCACTCAATGATTACTCTTCATCAATTCACCGTGCTGACTCCTGGGAGATTACCTAGTTTCTTGTCTAATTGGCAATATGTCAGAATTTTGCAATTTACAACCATAATCAATTTATGTGTTTACAGTGCTGTCTTGTTTTACAGGACTGACTCTGTGATGTAACATCATTTGTACACTCTCACTAACATTGACCGACTTTAAATATCACATGCAGGCTAATAGTATCACCATCTTTCATTATACTTTTTGATCCAGATTTATGTGACATAACTCTTTGACTTTACGTCTACCTGGTGTTTTGATCACACTAGTCAAGGTCTCCACTTGGGTTCTCATCTCATATGGTCCAGATAGTTGGCTTGCAAAGGAGCCCCTTGTATTGGAAAAAGTGGCAAAACTTTGTCACCTGGATTGAAATACTCTGTTGCTGGCATCTTTGTCATACCATGTTTTCATTTTTGCCTGGCTCTGTTTTGAGATTTTGTTTGGCATTTCTGTGGCTCTTTGGAGCCTACGTGTCTGAATTGAGACCCATAGTCTAACAAATTCACATCAGGATTTTCACAAGCCATTCGCTTTCAGTAGCTTTCAATTGGCCCCTCACTTTGTGACCAAAACACCAACTCCAATGGACTGAATCCTAATCACTCTTGTACAGCCTCCCTGTGCAAATAACAGAATGACCTCCCTCATCCAATCCCTCTCAAATTCAAAACAATAGGTTTTTGATCATTGTTTTCAATGTTTGGTGGGTACCTTTCTAGGGCCCCTTGGATTCTGGGTGGTAATGCTGAAGACCTGTACTGGGAAATTCCCAACTGGTCCCTGACTTGCTGGAACAAACCTGACAGGAAATTTTTGATCCTTGATCGACTGAATTGATTTTAGAAGTCCACTAGGAGGTTGAACAACTGTTAGAGCTTTCACTATATTCTGGCCCTAATATTTCTCACGGGTATAGCCTCAGGGAACGTCGTGAACACACATGATGGCAGTACACGACTGATTTCCTGACTTGTCTTTGGATGGTCCTCCGCCTCTATTAACACCCTAAATGGCTCATCAAATCTGGTATTGGTTGCAAGGGAGCAGTAGGAGTTTTCTGATTGGGCTTGCCCACCATTTGAGACATGTGTGGCAAGTCTTACAATACTCAGACACATTTTCTGAGTGTAGGGCAATCAAAATGGACTCCTAATTCTGCCATGTGTTTTTTCTCACCCTAAGTGTCCTGCCATGGACTATCATGGGCTATGCCTATCAAGTCCATATGGTATACCTTTGCACTACAATTTGATGCACAATCTTCCATTCTTCATCTACAAGTGCATCGGTGGCCGTCTTGTCTCATGAAGACACCATTTTGGGGGGGGGACATTGTAAAACATACAGGAATTAATGCTCGGCTTCCTGTTGTGTCAATTCCCTCCACCCTAACTTCTACGTGATGGTCAACGTGCCTGCTCATTTACCCAGCCTGTCAGGGCGTAAAGGTCTCCTTTAACAGTCCCTAACTCTAATCATGCTGCAGCGGCTGTATTTTCATATGTTTACCAGCTTGTCACTTTGTTCGTGCTCAGAGGCTGGATTTTCACTAGTGAAGTTGTCTCCCCTGAAGAGGGAAGAGGACCTTCAAATTCCTCTAACTTTGAGAGAAAAGTATCCTCCTAAATTTTGGGACCCAGTCATCCTCAACGCTCTTCCTATATGTTATGAGTAATGTTGTGACTCCTCACCTGCTCACTGTTTTCTTGCGAGGCTTTTGTGGTCATTGACCTAGTTACGCACATGTGTGAAATGTCTATTTTCCTCATCAAATTTATCCACTGTACAGTGCACCTGGGAAACTATGGGATCTGGGAGTAGTCCTTCCCCCCTGCCAAATCATTCCCCTAACAACATGGCATAACCTATTACTGGGGTTCTTGTCTAACACCATTTGTGACAGTTACCAGAAACCAGTCTTCTTTCAAAATTCTTTGTGAAGGAGGGCCTAATACAATCCATACCTTACCCACTGAATCAATGCACTAGTTCCTGTGGAACTCTCATATCAAAAGAAATGTATCTCATAAAGAATGGAATGCACATAGCTTTGTGACATTAATGTGAAAACATGGATCAAAACAATCTCAATGATGACTTGAGACGAATAGTATAGTGTGGGCGATCATCGGTGCAAACAAGTTCCTCTGCCACATTTTGGTCTGAGTGAATAATGTGGAAGCTGTACTTTCTGTTACTTGGAGAATCGCACAATTACACTGTATACACCATATTTGAATGTTGACGCCTATTTTAATAACGATAAATCAACATGGCTTCAAATTTTGGACAAATAGCCCACTAAAAATCACTTGTTAAACCCCCCATCTTAATGTATTTCTTTCAAAAAAATTAAAAACACCCTGTTAAATTTTCCATTTTTGCCCATCTGGTATCAACGTGAAAGATTCATACTTTCCAACATGGAAGATGGCAGCCATATTGGATTTAAGGCCAAGATGATATCTCAACTTAATAAAACCCACGTTAATGGAGCTGTTATGCAGCATTAGTAGGAAATGATACTTGTTTGTCATTTTAGCCCATCCGCACCAGAAATACATAATTTGTACTTTCAAATGACGGATGGCGGCCATATTGAATTTTTGAGTTAAGGTGATTCTCAATTGATTAAACGCAATTTAAGGGATGGCTTATGCTAGAATTATAAAATGACATCTTGTTTGTCCTTTTAGCTCATTTATCGCCAGAGTATGATCATTTTGGTTTTTCAAAATGGCGGATGGCGGCCATTTTGTTTATGATCATAGTTTTAACACTTGCTGGGACTTCGATTTGTGCACTTTTGATATTTATTAACTGACCTTACCTACCAGAAAATGCAAGAAACCTTCTGTTGCATTTTGTGGGGTTAGTGTGGGTACACGTGAATACTTTTTGATCCAACTAATGTTGAGTAGTTTTCCTGATGTTTGTTAAACTTCTTAGAGAAATAATATATGGATGAACTACATCATTTACCACTGCTTGCATGAGAACTCCACCACAGCCTCACATCACTGACCTGGCATCAACTGCCAACTTGAATTGTTTCTGAAAGTCTGGCGCAATCAAAACAAACTGCGCTTCATCAATAGATTTGATTTCCGTCAAACGCTTTTTTGGCATGCTCTGGACCACACATTTTTCTGATCTTACCCGACCATACCTAAGAATCTCTCATGAGATCTCTTTTGCTCTGTGGTGTGGGGAATTTCTCAATTCAACTTTTGCAGTGATTGGCCTAATTTTGCCCTTGTCTATACAACATCCCTAATTATAATGACATTTGCATGGCAAAATTCACTTTTCACCAGATTCAACGTCAAACCGGCCTAGATAATTTCTCGAACAATTGATGGAGCTGTCTACTGTGTTCTTCCCATGTTTCACTGTAACACAAGGAGATCATCCACATATAGGCTTCACAATTTCTAGTCTGCAACTAACTCTGTCACTAATCTCTGACTGTGCGGCAGAATTTTAACAAAGCCATTCTTTGTATTGGTATAAGCCATCGGTCGTACAAAAGGCTGAAATTTCTTTGGCATGGTTAGTGAGGTAACTTGCCAATACCCCTTCCACAAATCAAATTTGCTAACAAATTTGGCATTTCCCAACTCTATCTATGGCAATCATCAATCCGTGGGATCGGATATGAGCCGGTTTTGGAACAGAGTTGACTTTGCGAAAATCTGTGACAATCGAAATGACCATCAGGTTGGGAACCAGACATACATGGGGAACTCCCTTCACTATGTTTTGCTCTACTAGTCCATTGTCTAACATATATTTCACCTCATTCCTGATATGTTGAAACTTGAGGATCACCCTATAAGGATGTTTGCTTTACAGGCTCGGGGAGGTCACTACAGCAATGTCATTGGTTTGACATGTGTCTCACTGGGGCATCAGGGAAGAATATGTTTTCCCACTCATGAATTAAACTCTTCAATTCACCTTGCTGACTTCTGGGAGATGACCTAGTTTCTTGTCTAATTGGCAAAAAAGTATGTCAGAAGAATTTTGGGCAATTTGACCACCATAATCATTTATGTGGTTCCATGCTGTCTTGGTCAGGTACGCTCTGTGATGTCATCATTTGTACACTCATTACTAAACATTGACCGGACATTTAAATACAAATGCAGGCGTTTTCCTTAATAGTATCACCTCTTTAATTATTACTTTTTGAGCAATTTATGTGACATACACTCTTGACTTTACGTCTACCTGGTGTTTCGATCACATAGTCAAGGTTTCTCCCACTTGTTCTCAATATCATCTGGTCCAGAATATTAGGCTTGCAAAGGATGCCCTTGTATTGGAAAACGTGCCAAAACTTGGCACTTGGTTTGAATACTCTTGTTTCTGGCATCTTGGTCTACCATGTTTTCATTTTTGCTGGCTCTGTTGAGATTTGTTTGGCAACTTTCTGTGGATCTTTGGAGGGGGGGGGGGGGGGGGGCCCCCTTTTGTGTCTGAATGGAGAACATAGGTCTAAACCAAATTCACATATCAGGATTTTTTCACACAGCCACTTCTCTTTCAGTAGCTCAATGGTCCCCTCCAATTTGTGACCAAAACACCAACCTCAAATGACTGAATCTAATGACTCTTGTACAGCCTCCATGGTGCAAATTAAAAGGAGATGAACTCCATCATCCCAATCCTCTCAAAATTCAAAAAAATAGGTTTGTTTTGATTCATTGTTTTCAATGTTTGGTGGTACCTTTTCTGGGCCCCTGGGATTCTGGGGTGTTATGCTGAAGAAAACTGTACTGGAATTCCCACTGGTCCATGACTTGCTGGACAACCTGACAGAAATTTGATCCTTGTATCAGATTGAATTGATTTAGAAGGGCCTTACTAGGGTGAAAAACTGTGTTAGAGCTTTCACTATATTCTGTGCCCTTATATTTATTCTCAAGGGTTATAGCCTCAGGGAAACGCGTGGAAGCACACATGAGGTCCAGTAAATACTGATTTCCTGACTTGCGTCTTTGGAAGTGGTCCTACGCAATCTATAACACCCTACTAAATGGCTCATCAAATGCGGTATTGGTTGCAAGGGAGCAGTAGGAATTCTGATTGGGCTTTGCCCACCATTTGACATGTATGTGTGACAAGTCTTACTCAGACACATCTTTTCTGAGGTTTAGGGGCACCAAAATGACTCCTAATTCTGCCATGTGTTTTTCTCACACCTAAGTGTCCTGCCATGGGACTATCATGGGCTATGCCTATCACTTCCCTATGGTATACCTTTGGCACTACAATTTGATGCACAACCTTCCATTCTTCATCTACAAGTGCATCAGGTGGCCGTCATTTTCTCATGAGGACACCATTTTGCTTGTAGAAACATACAGGAATTTGCTCGGCTTCCTGTTGTGTCAATGCCCTCTCACCTAATTTCCTAAGTGCTGGGTCACTGTGCTGCTCATTTACCAGCTTGTCATGGCTTAAAGGGTCTCCTTTACAGTCCCTAACTCTATCATGCTCAGCGGCTGGATTTTCATTGTTTACCAGCTTGTCACTTTGTTTGTGCTCAGGGGCTGGATTTTCACTAGGGAATTTAGTCTCCCCTGAAGAGGGAAGATGACCTTCAAATTCCTCTAACTTTGAGAGAAAAGTATCCTCTAAATTTGGGACCCAGTCATCCTCAACGCTCTTCCTATATGTATGAGTATTTTGACTCATCACCTGCTCACTGTTTTCTTGCGAGGCTTTTCTGGTCATTGACCTAGTTACTGCACATGCTGGGAAAATGTCTATTTCCTCATCAAATTTATCCACTGTACAGGGCACCTGGGAAACTATGGGATCTGGGAGTACCTTCCCCCCTGCCAAATCATTCCCTAACAACATGGAATAACCCTTTTACTGGGAGTTCTTGTCTAACACCAATTGTGACAGTTCCAGAAACCAAGTCTTATTTCAAATTCATTTTGTGAAGAGGGACACTAATACAATCCATACCTATCCCCTGAATCAATGCACTAGTTCCTGTGGAACTCTCAATATCAAAAGGAAGTGCATCTTCCAATATCATAGACTTTGCACAGCACGTGTCCCGCATGATTTCAATGGGTTTTGGATCTAAACTATCACCTGAAAGTGACACAAATCCCTCCAAACAAAAGGCTTAAAGTCATCCCTTACCTTTTTCTGTGTCAATTCCCTTTGGTGGAATTTCTTGTTTTTGAACAGAAGAATGAACTTTTGACCTCAAAGTAACTGCACAACCTATTGGTTTGGACTCACTTTTGGCTTTCTCCATTTTGGGTGGATAGCCATGTATCTCCCAACACCTTGACTTTGTATGTCCTGGCTTTTTACAGTGATGGCATGTGAACTGTGATTTGGGTCCCATCCCATGCTTTTGATTAGCACCGTTACTTTCTTTACTCCCCTTTTCATGGGAACCTGACTGGGATTTCCCCTCCTGAGTGCTACCATGAGACACTTTGTTAGAACCCATCTTATTATTGTACTTGTTGTACCTAGTATATTCTTGGCTAGGCCTACTAGTATTACTTAATTTGTGAGTCAAAGTATAGTCGTCGGCCTCTACGGCTGCTTCATGCAAACTGTCAATTTTGTTTTCATCCAGATGTGTTTTGATATCTGGATGTAGACACTGTTTGAATTCTGCAACTAACATCAACTCCCTAAGTTTACCAACATTTTGCCCGACTTCTTTTGAGAGAAGCCAGCGATCAAACATCTGCTCCTTTACACGGGCATATTCAACATGGGTCTGGTCATCCTTTTTCTGACAAGACCTGAATTTTTGTCTATATGCCTCTGGCACCAATTCATATGCTTTGAGCACTGCCTGCTTAACCTCGTCATAATCACTACACCTGTCTAATGACATGGCCGAATATATTTCTCGGGCTTTACCAATGAACACTGACTGTAGCAACAAGGTCCAAGACTCCTTGGGCCATTTCAAGCTATTGGCAATTTTCTCAAAGTGTAAGAAGTATTTGTCTACTTACGGTTCCTGAAATTTTGGAACAGGCGGCGAATACTTTTTCGCGCATCATAGCCAGGGGGCTTGGAAGAGTCTGACGAGCTAGCCTGTTGTTTCAATTTTTCTAACTCTAGTTGAGCTTCAAGCTCTTTTTGTTTTATATGCATTTCCATTTCCTTTTGTTCATTCATTTTGTAACTTTTCCTTTTCTAATTCTTTGTCTTTTTCAATTTGCAATTCCATCTCTTTTTGTTGCATTTCTTTTTGCATTTGCAATTTTTCTTTCTCTAATTCAATTTGCTTTTCTTTTTGTTTTTGTTCCATCTCTAATTTTTCCTTTTCCATTTGCATATGCATTTGCATTTCCTTTTCTTTAAGCTCAAGTTCTTTCAATTTGACGGCCTCACTAGTGCCCTGTTCCTGAACCTCTTCTATTCTATCCAAATATGAATTATCCCAAACATCTTCCTGGACAAATTTTTCAATCAAATTATTTTTGATGACTTGCTTTCTCATAGCATGTTTTGCCTCAAGTCCTAAATGCTTGGCTAACTTCATTAACTCAGGCTTTCTCAGCTCATCAAACTTCTCCCAAGTTATTTGCTCTATGAACTCTTCTGGAATAAACTCCATTGTGATTGTACTCTACAAAACAATATAATATTGCCTTGAACCAAACTACAAAGTAGTACATGTAATACACACACAATTTTGTATGCCAAAATGTGCACAATGTTTACAATATTATCACACTTTTAATGTGTAAATTCTGAACAATAAGGCTCAAATTTATCTAAATTCAATTCCCAAGGACGAGCCCCCAATTCTGTTATAACGTCTCGTGGACGTCTAAGGCCAGAAATACCTTTCAAACACAAATAACTGAGCCTTGTGCACAAATGATTTAAATTTTATATAATATAACAGATTTTAATGATTTGTAATTGGTTCAAGAATTTGGTATGTCCAAAACAACATTACATTATATAATTACACACAATCAGTTAAGATTACTTAGGGTTTATCAGTGTCCTGTGTTGAAAGCATTGCAGTTCAACGATGATATGTCCTCACAGCGAAGACTCCAAAATGACAGCGCATAAGTTCATATATATATATCCATGGTATATTCCATGCGAAATCTTTCTGAGTCTTGAAGGTAATTTTGTCCAACAGTTCAAGACGACGGGGCTTTCCCTTGACGACACTAATGTTCCACAATAATAAAATCCAGGTATTATACCACCATCAGTCTGTCGCTATGTCCTCATATAGGACCACAAACTGGAATCCTTTTTTTGATTCCAAATCTGAAGCTCTTTGGCTCAAAAGACGACAGCAGACAATCTAGCTATCAAGCTCCGGCGGCATTCAAAGTATTAAATCTTGGCACTATGTGGGTTAAAACTAGCTATAACTATACTGTATAGCTCCAGAGCTCTGGTATAGCTCTTGATTTCAACTACTGGCCTCAGTCCTTCCCTCACAAGTCCTATTTAACTTCACACAGCTAGATTCCCCGTTCTAACAATAATCATTACATCATCATCATGCATAAACATAACCTACACTAGCTGACCAATTGAAATTCACAAATACAAACCACGTCATATATAGCTTAATGGGGGAATCCCCTGAATCTGCAACATGTGTTGAGCTAAAGCAAAAACGTTGACTCAGTTTCTAATTTACATCTTGGGGATTCCCCACTCCCCCCCCCAAATTCCACAAAAGGGAAAAAAGTCCACGTTTTGTTGGAATTTTTTATAAAATGTTCAAAATTTAATATAAATTTTTTGACTCGAAAGTCCACTTTTTTGGTGATAAAATGTGCAAAAAGTCAAAAAAAGGACCATTTTGGGGGGGGGGGTTATGGTCACTTTTACCAAAACAGGTCCCTTTGCGTAAAAAGTCCACTTTTTGAGGTCCCGCACCCCCCCCAAAATAAATCCTGCGTACGGCCTGTATAAGACCTTGAAAGAACGCTTTAATTAAAAAAGTTTTGGCAAGGTTCTCATTCATCTATTTCATCCTCGTCTATAAGACCTGATAAATACTTTTTAAAACGTTTTGGCTATGTCTGGATTGATCCATTTCGATTTCGTCTAATAGAGCTTGTAACACGTTTATAAATCGTTTTTGGGGGGGCGAAGGTTCTGGATTCACTATTACTTCTTTCTTCTTCGTATTATAAGACCTTTAAAACGTTTTGTGCAATGCTTTCATTCGTCCTATTACAATCTTCGTCTATAAACCTTTTAAGAACGTTTTTAAAACGTCCAGTCACATGATACTCTTAGGGGTACATATGTTTAGATATCTGGATGACTCCAACCAATGCACAGTGGGCCGAGGGTGTCAATAATTCAAATCGACCCTTCAAAATGTCAATTTTATGTTTTCCACATACCCATTAAACATACCGACCTTAGTAAATCTGAAAATTGGTTTGACTCTATTGAATCGCGGGGTACCCCAAACCATAACTGAAGTCCGGAAACACATAAAGTAATTTTCAGGTACTTTTCCCCAACAAAAAATCGTACAATTTGGCGATGTCAAGTTGTGTTATCAATCACAGCCTTAATAGATGACTCTGGAAACACTCTTGTCTTGTTTATATACTTATAATTGCCCTTTTTAATCCATACAACAGGTCTCTGAAACTATTTTCAGTATCTGTTTCTTGAATTGGAAGTGCACATATAGTCAAGAGTCGAATTTTGGTCACTTATTCGCACTTCGGCTATAAAAATGACTAGTAACTACGTTTTTTGCCTATCCTGCCCACCTTCAACCATCACTAAGTTCAAGCCTATTTGTAGGTGAATGATACAACAACATTTGGCTGCCACAAGCCGCCTCCCAGGGATCTAG
>JAMKCH010034012.1:0-16014 GCA_023653785.1 Ophioderma brevispina | reverse complement strand
ACTGCCTTTATTTATGGGAGTCCATACAGTTGCCTTAGAAGCTGTATAAGATGATCAATGGAGTCCAGGGAAGCTATGAGAGTATATGAGTGCGTATTAGTCTGAATATCAAAAAGATCAGTAGGTATTGAAGGTATGAAATACAAGCACCAATAAGTTGGTTGAGGTATGGGAGGTAGTCTAGTAGAGTGATCTAAGTAAAAACACAAAAAGTGGATCTGTATCACCTTCCTTGTAAAAAAATCCTAGATGTTTAATAGTGAAAAATTCTTAACTTAATCGTTGGCAATTACTGTGAACGGGCCATATACACTAATCGGTAGTGATACAAATTGATGTATGGGTTAGAGGTGGCCAGGTGTAATAATAGTGACCTGTATCATGTGCTCAGATAACTCTTTTTTCTCATAAATCAAAGGCGCGACGTAGGTGAAAAGAGTATTCATGAGAGGTTTATTTAAATCCAGACGACTGACGTGTCATTTCATCGTTGTGTGGCCAGGGTAGGACACAATTTAACCACCCAATAGCACCCCACATCCAACAACTGATATTTGGCGGATTGTTTGTCTCGAATTGACATTATGTGTGTATACAAGCACCCAAACTAATAATTATTTTTTTTTTCCCGTGCAATATTCAATGTCAGCGGCCAGCACGCACGATGGTTTTGAATGGGCTCACCCCCTTGTAAATAACCATTAGAACACGCTTAACCAAGTCAATAGGATAATTCTCAACGGCATTCCCTTGCAAGACCGAACTGTTCGAAGACGAACTAATTACCACATCGCTAAGTCCCATTAATAAGGACTTAGATTAAGTCGCAAGTACCTATTGATAGTTCCGATAAGAGGAGACCGCGACCCCATCCGATGTTCCGCATCTCAGCACGCATTTGTCAATTAATATGGGTCAGTCAGGTCATAATTTACAGCCTTTTTATTTGTTTTGATGTAGTTGAGAGTGAAATTTCTCACCAAATTTTTTCATTTCTTTTTGAAAGGGAAATGTGAGGCTATTCTTTATTTGTTGGAGTGGGAGGGGAGGGTGTTATTTCTTTTTGGGGAGGATAGGAGTTTTCTTTGGGGGGAGGGGTGTTGGATTTTTGTCCCCTTTTTTGGGAGGGGGAGGGATATCTTTATTTTCAAAATGGGAAGTATTATTTCTTCTTTTGGAGTTGGTAGGGTGTCTTTCTTTATTTGGAGGATATGAGTTTTCTTTTTGGGGGAAGGGGATTGTGTGTATTTGTTATTGGAGTATAGGGAGAGGGGTTCCCGGTAGTCGGAACATTATTTCCAATCGTTAAGCTTCTCCATCAGCGCCTTCTACGTATTTATTCCGTACATTTTCATACACTTTCGGGCCAGAAAGCGGTGATTTTCCTGATGTTTGACACCTCCTTAACTTTTCTGAACTGCGGAACGTCACATCAGGCGGAGAGTGGTTTTGCGCTATCCGTGAGCTCACTTCCCCACCACGGACAAGTTCTGACACCCCGTAATATGATGCCGAAAAATCTCAGGTAGTAGTCTGCACTTCACTTCCTTATCTTCAGTAAACATGCTCGTCGAAAACGTGAACCGAAGCCAATCAGCGTATTGTAGCCTTTACATGCGCAATTACGAACATTAACCAATCACCAATTAAGCACCCAGGGACGTGACACTCACACGGCGGGCAACGTCAGTGCATAGAGGCACCGTCAGAGTATTCACACACCCCCGAATTCAATAGGCAATTAGCATGTCTCGTAAATCCACTTAAAAGTGTTATGTATAGTTCTCTGGGGATATACTTCGGGTCTCTTACGTTGGTCTTGCAGAGGGTCACCTTACTTCAACAGATGGGACCATTTCTAACATCAGATCAAGCTTTCCCCGACAATAAGATTATTCTCCAGAGGGAAAGTAAACCTCTAGCAAAACTAGACCTTGGTGTTAGTCTCTTGACACAAGTGAACATAAAACAGCACAATTGGTGTTTTAAATTAAGAAAGAATGTAATACTGCTTCAAGATATTAAAAAAAAACCTGAAATATATTCTCAATTAACTGATAATTATATAAAATGATCTTCGTCTTGCCTAGACGTATTATGCTAGAAAGATTCAAAAACCACACCGTTAAATAAAATACTAAAGGAGTTTTGATAAGGTTTGGTTGATGTTAGACTCCGACCGCTAGTCGGAATCTAACAGGCTCACCAGACTGATTACACCACCATCATTTTAATAACGGTGTGCTTCACATCCTTTATCTATTACATATGTGCAATAGAAATTTAACAAATTTGAGAATATTTTTTTCTTTTTTTGTCTTAAAATTTGTTCCTCAAAAGTGCGAATGTTTTAGCAAATTTTCAGAATGTTAAATAAGGATATTAACCTACCATCTCCAGCACATGTTTATACTAGCCTCTTTTTCCAGTCTGGTTCCCAGCACTGTATCATCAAATCAACAAGAGGTTTGGGGCAATCTTTAGGAATTGGTGGTCTCTCATTGTTGTTAAATCTCAAATGAGTGTGCAGGCTCCTTTGCATATTCAAATGGAACATCTGTAGTCCATAGCTCCCAAACCACACCCATAGCAAAGTATCATAGGTTGGTGAGAGTATTTGGTCTTTCAAAAGTTCCGGAGCCATCCACGGATAAAGGCACTCCTGTGATCTGATGATAGTGGCGCGAATTTTACCAATCCAAAGTCACATAGCTTCAAGTAGCATATGCGATCAGATAATTTGGCGATTTGATATCTTTATGCACGATCTTCATTCTCTTCAGGTATATAGTGGCTGTGCTGCTTGCTTCGCCAGTCAAAAAACCATGCCAGGCGTTGCACGTGAGCATTTAGGTAGGACCTAAGGGAACCCCCTTCACAAAATTCTAGAACTAGGAAGAAATCAAGCTTATTCTCAACCACACCTAGGAGATTGACAATGTTTGGATGATCAAGTTGAGAGAGAATATGAACTTCATGTTTATCAGGCTGATTCAACCGTTTGGCTGCTACTTCTAGTTTGTTCCCCCAACTCTTTGACCATCGAGCCTTGTATACCGAGCTGAACCCTCCCACTCCTATTTGATCCAACAGCTGAAGTTTCTTTTGTGGGATTTTACATATGTCATGTTGACTAATAACTTGATGGAGCTGTAGGAAACAATGTGAAGAAATATTGAGTGCTTAGATATCTGTAGTTATGCATAGATAGAAATTCCATGCTTAAAGCAATATTAGCACATTTTTTGAAGAGCGCCCCCAATTTTTCAACAAATTTGAGATTTTTACACGGTTGCATTGGTAACTGGCTAGTAAACTATACCTGTGAATGGTTAAGCTCGAAAATGTCTGTGTGTCACAAACGAAGGAATTTTGTAATTAGAATAATTATTATCGGGATCCCCGATAATAATTCAACGGCTGCTGGAAACGGCCTTCCGATGTGAAATAGCCGGAAAATAGCGCCATGTACGTGTCTACGCTTATCCATTAGTTGTTTTATCGGTTTAGGCAAGTCAAGCCAGAGGTTATTTTCTCGAGGTGGCACTATTTCATCATGGACGGACATAATCATAGCATTTCCAGCTCTGCCGTTAAGTCCAATCTGGGATCCCAATTTCAATTACAAAATCGCTTATTTTATGATAAATACGCATTTTTTAGCATTCTTGTTCGCAGGTATAGATTCCTAGACCATTACCAACATAACTGTGCCAAAATATCAAATTTTGAAAATTGGGGGTGCTCTTCAAAAAATGTGCCATTATTGCTTATAAGCTATGTGTATGTATGTATTGCATTGCCTTAAAAAATCTTGTTTTGGAATTAAAAGTACAAATAAACAAAACAAAAAAGGAACAATGTAAAAGCTGTCTTATGGGAAACACTATAGACATGTCATTAAAGCAGGTCCCATAGGTAGCTCATGAGTGACTAAATAGGTGTAACGATCATTATGATAGATTAACCCTAACACGGCCGAGAGGCAATGAGAGCCAACGAAAACGTGGTACCGGTCGGAAAATGTTTTTCGTTGCATCTGGGCCGTCAACAACTATTTTTTGTCGCGCAAATGACTCGCATTGCGCCTCATTGCATCTGGGCCGTCTTACCGGAAAATGACGCGATGTTTCTCGTTGCACCTGGGCCGTCTTCCCGGAAAATGACGCGATGTTTTTCGTTGCATCTTGGCCGTCTTCCGGAAAATGACGCGATGTTTTTCGTTGCATCTGGGCCGTTATTGATTGGAAATGATGCGATGCTTTTCACTGCATTTCAGACGGTTTGCCCGCAGAAGGCGCAATGCTTTTCATCAGGCGGGTGACACTGTGTACAAATGCCCATAGACAATTTTGATTTCTATGGTGATAGCGCCACCATTTTTGATAAGCTATTTTTTAAATTATGCATAAACGTATTCCAATGGACGTAAACCGGAGCATGACGTAGCATAATAGCGCCACGCACGACTATGATGTAGCGTAATAGCGCCACTCACGACTGGCGAACTATAAGCTACAAATTTCATGCAGATCAGTGTGCAGTATGCATCCATTATTTATTTATTTATTTATTTATTTACCCTGTTTTTATTGCATTCGCTCGCGATTAGAGGTTAAAAATCGCGCGCCTAATGTTTTGAGGTCATTGATTGGATCGGAGGTATGTTTTGGTTCGAGGACTTTTCCCGAGGGTGGGCGTAATAAACATAGGGCGGGTTTTTTAACCTCATTCATAACTGTAAACTTTGTAAAAAATTGTGGTTGTTTTGGGGTTACAGTCAGAAATTCCCCACAATAACATCGTGCTGATGCATGTACAATTTCTCACCCCTCTTAAAAATGAGCGAGTCCTATGGCGTGCATTTAAAAGTAAGGGTTTCCCCCTACGTCTAGGTTGACAACAAGCTTTGGACCAATTTAGATGCGGCTTATAATACTATTTACCCAGATATGCAAATCTAACATATTACAGTAATTCATGTTATGGGGCCCCACCAGGAAATTAACGGTATTTGCATGATTGGTGGAGTTTCCTCGGGAGTTTTTAAGAAGGAAAATTCACAGGGGAAAGGGGACGTTTACCACGTCAAATTTATTTTTATCTTTGTTTGAAGTTTATATCATATGCCAATGGAATGTACATCGTCGGAAACAGCCTGTTTGAATTCAGTAAGTTTGGCCAAATGTTGACAACGTGGGGGTGGCCGTGATCATGTGATATAGCCCTGCTTACATGCTAGGATTAGCATTAGGCTTAGCAAGTTTAGCCATGGCGTGGGATCTACAAAATTCATTTAGCTTGTTTAATAAAGTTTAAACCAGTGTTACATGTGCACCTGATTATTAGTATTCTGGATCCAGCTGACCAGTGGATGAGCAGTATTTGACCTACATGACAGGGGATGTGGATAGGCCTAGGTAGGGGCGAGGATATGGTCATGATGCCTGGTTCATAAACGTTGTTGGTTCATTTGAGTTTGACATGTTTGACTGCAGTGACACCATGTCATGTCACAGTCTTATAACAGGTAGGTTGTCCAATTCAATCCAAAAAAGAAAAATCATGAATACAGATGTGCCTTTGAGTGGAGATCGAAGACAATAATTTATTGCAACTGGTTTAGTTCTGTCAGTCAAAATTCAATAAATTTACGATGACTCGCTCGAAGCCAAAACTAGGTCATAGACATAAACAAAATATTCATTTCAACACCATACATGCCATAGCCTCCAAAACGTCGTAGCCCGGGGCAAAAGCATGGGCTACGAATTGATTTCATCGGGATATCGCGGAGTTTTCCGACTGAAAAACCTGTCGGGAAAAAAAGTTTCACTTACCGACCTCCTTTTTGGTATATTCCGACTCCCTTGGTGTTATTATCACGAGAAATAATTATAGGACCAAAAAAAGCAATTCGGAGGTATTATGTAAACATGTTCTGCAAGTTTTCGATGGTATATGGCAAATTTTAGTATACTTTAGTGCTCAATTTTCTTTCATGTTGCACCAGTTATTGACGCGCCAAACATCCTCGTAAGTACACTGACATGATGAAAATCTGTAGCTAATAAGAATCGTGACATTAGGTATGGATTTGGAAGTCAAGGTGAGTAATGTCAGTTTAAAATTCGTGATGGAGTCCCTGCATAAGCTATATACTTCATGCTCTGACATAGTACACGACAACAACCCAATATGAGGGTCTAGTAGAGCAACCTCGGACTATCAACACCCTTGACAAATTGTGTCTATGAACATGAAATAATTAATATGGCCATTGGGCACGTAGGATAAAATTGAAGTTTGAAACATAGTTCATTAACACCAACTTTTAAGGAATACCATACCCCAAAGTAATGTTGCTCCATCAAAATTGCAAATGGTAGCTTGAGTCTTGAAACCCTGTGGTGTCAGTGTGAGAAAAGGAGGAGGGGAGGCCAGCGGTTTTATTTTACGAATGACACTAAAATATGCCGTTTTCACCGAAATTGGATATTCCAACAACTTTCAGCCGCATCAGAAAAAAAATGGTGATCACTTCCATTTTTGCATTTTTAGAAAGGTTTCAGGGAATGAACATCGTAGGTCCTGAAATCAAGTTGAATAGTATGACTGATGGTATGACTGTGGTAACAATTAGGCCCATCGTCCGTCAACATTTCAGGATTGAAAACATTTAAAAAAAAAAATCCCAAAAGTGAGGAGGGAGGGCTAGCTACGAGATCTAATACTTTTTTATGCGCCCTCACCCATGGGTTTGGTGAGACAGTGAGATTGAAAGGTCTAAATTAAGTGAGGCAAAAAGTGAGGAGGGAGGCTACGCGAATATTTTTTATGTGGCCTTACATGGGTTTGGTGATCAAAGACAGCTGTCGATGAGATCTAAAAATATCAACGAAATTTCGGACTCTTAAAAAAAAATTATTTAAACTCTGAAAAATAAACCAGAGAAGTCCCATCTTCTCTGTCGAGTGATTACTAGACTAGTCCTGGTGAATACTTTAACTTAGCTGTCTAGTCGGTTGGCATGATCATGGATGTCAATGTCATAGACATAGAGACAAGAGCCCCGCCTCTGTGAGTTTTACTCACGTGAGTGTTCTTAACTTCTTGGTGCATGAAAGAACAACAAAAGAATCATAAAATTTACCAAAAAACAACTCCTTTCGGCTGTCGATTCTTGCTTTTCTAGTGTCAGTATTAATGAACATGATGTCAATGTAGTTGTTTATTAGTCAGAGGTCATACCTGCCAGGTGATTCCCCAGGTCACTGTATGCATAAATTATACACTGAAAACGGACCGTCGAACGTGACATGGTTGATGTCATGTGTGTGGGAGATCTCGGTTGTGTGTTTGCGGTGTTGGCAGGTGGGGATGGGGGACTTCATTTCAACTTTAAAACATAATGGCGCATACTGCCCACGCACTTGTATCCATTGTTCAAGTTAAGTTCTCATGGCGGTCATCTCAGAATTTTGAGTCTTAGATCGTCAGCGCTGTGATCCTGACTGTGTAATGCAAAATGCAAATCGCCGTTTCTTCCAAGCAAGAGTATCTCGGTTTTCTTCCCATTGCTGTGCCGGTAGCGGGGGAAAGTACAATGGCATACCCAAGGTGCAGGTAGCCGGCCGATCGATTTGCCGGTGCGTCATGCTTACTATGGTCTTGTGAGCTAGTATTAGATTTTACGTCGTTTCCGTTGTCCAGTTACTATAGTTTCTATGTTTTGTTAGTTTACGGAGTGTCGAGTGCATTTCTGTGATTTCATGCATTCATGTCTCTCATAGCCTGGCCCTTCTTAATTCACCGCTAGCTGGGCCAGGTCAGTCAGGGAATTTTTATCCTGTTCAGGGCCACTTTAATCAAATTTTGATCTGTAGCTTGATACGTCACAAAGCGAAGTCATTGTTGCGCGTATACCTCACAATTCCCCCCCCCGAGGTCATTGTGAGATATCAATGACCTGCCGTCGTGTATGCGTTTTATATTTATGTACGAAGGATTTCATTGGTACGCACATATACATAGTATGAATGTTCTCGTTGCATCTGGACGTCTTTCCGGGAAATGCCGCGATGCTTTTTTTCGTGCATCTGGGCCGTCTTCCGGAAAATGACGCATGTTTTTCGTGGCAATTTGGGGCCGTCTTCCGGGAAAAGTGACGCGATGTTTTTCGTTGCATCTTGGGCCTTTATTGACTTTAGCTACTTTTCCTGTGCCGGACAAACGGCCGAGATGCAATGAAACGCAAACTTTGGCTCTCGTTGCCTCTGGGCCGTTAAAATAAAAATAGATTGCCCCTCTTTGCATTTGGGCCGTCGGCCGTCAAACTACCCTGTCCGGGTTAGGGTTTAATGATCAAATTTATTAAGTATTTTTGCTAGAAAAAAATGTTTAAAAGTACACAGCATATCTACTACAATAAAATTGCAAAAATATTGCACTGTACTAGAGCAAAAAAGAGCAGAGTTGAGGATCCACCTTGTTGTGTTTTCCCTTAATTTATGGAAACCGCTTGAGTGTAATTTTAAACTTAAAGTGCAAGTATGCTTTGTGAATATGAGTCATTAGCTCGCATAGATTTCATGGTTGCCCATGCACCCCCCTTAAAACAAATTCTACCACTGATTTTAGAATCCCTACAACAAAGTACATCTACTTAAAGAATTTTTTGATGTTACCAAAATCAATAATTGGTCCCACTGTGTCCGTTTGGCGCCATCTTGGATTAGAGGGATTAATCGTACAAAGTGGTTCAATTGATTGAAAAGTATCTCAAAGGATTCGTCTCACCATAAGTAATCAGAAATAAAAAGTTTGGTATATCTGTGATGTTCAGTTACAGAGATATGGGTGAAACTGTGAATAAAGGTGTCATTGTGACCTTTTGAATTGGTCATTTTTACAAGGGGGGGGCCCCAAAAATTTTCAAAATGCATGGATCTTGGCAATTTGGTATCAACTTGTAGCTATGATCATGAGACAATCCAGAAAAGTTTAGTTTGCACATCCTAGTCTTTTAGTTAGGTGTTAAAATTAGGGGTTAAGTCCCTTTCATCAAATTTTGTATGGTTTTGTTTTGGGATTAGGGACTAATCCTCTCTTTCCAACCGACTGACCCAAATGGAAGCATCTGAATCATGGACTGTCATTTCCAATTGCTCATGCTCTACTCAACAATTTGACACCAATTTTGTCAAGATTGGAAGCATTTTTGCAAATTTGGCCCCCGTACAATGACCACTCAAAAGGTCAATGACCTTTATTACATTTTCAGCCATATCTCTGCAACTGAACATACAGATATGTCAAACTTTAATATTTCTGATTCTTATGATGAGACGAATAATTTGAGATAATTTTCAACTAAATTAACCATGTTGAGATAATCCCTCTTAATCCCAAGATGGCCGCAACGGGACCCCGTGGGACAAGATTTGCTTTGGTAACATCAAAATCTTTTAAGTAGTAGATGTCGTAGAGCTTCTAAAAAATCATGTTAGAATTAGTTTTAAGGGGGGGTGCATGGGATCCCATATAATCTGCTAGACTAAACGGGACCCACCATTTAAGGCTCGAGCACACTTCATTGATGTTGCACGCTTTGCTTGCTTCACTTTCAGATTTTTTTTATAAAAACTTATTTTATTATTTATTAACATTGCTGAGGAATTTTAAATATGTTATGATGGTTAGGAGAATAGAAATAGGCCCAACCAGTAAAAAGAGCTCCCAGGAATGGATAAAACTAACATTTGTCATTATAGCTAAAATTGTGGATTGTAGAGTTCATGAAGACAGACATGGTGGTAATTTTCAAAAAATGGCCAACCTTCAAAGGCAAAAAACCTAGGGAAGAAAATTGTTGGTATTACTAATTTAAACCCTAACAATGCAGGCTGTATATTGTGAGGACTTAACACAGATCACAATATACACAAATTGTCATAATACTGCACTTTCCAGAGACCACAAACTACCACCAAATTTGATGTGGTGTATTGTGGTATATGCTTTGTAGTTAGTTAAATCATAACTATACAACTTGCGTAACTCATTCTACACCATATACCACATAATAAACAACACAAGCGCACCTAGCCACAATGTACAGGGCTTCCAAGAGAATTGCGGGCACAGGGGAACCTTGGTGTTATTGCCTTACATGCCGCGGGTCGGGTGGGGATGTAACGTCAATGTCCCCACACTTTATGTCATGATAAGATCATCATAAACCACAAACTACCAACAAATATTGTAGGTTCTGTACTATCATATACCACAATATACCACACTATACCATTGTGTGGTATTTTTTGTGGTCTAGAGCCTTGTTAGGGGTTTACATTTTTTCCCTTTGGTCAATGAGTTCAATCACACTACTCCCAAAACAACCAAGTTTGCATATGCTGCCATTTTTTTTTCAAGATGGCCTGACATTTTATATGGACACTAAACCTTTAACATCTCTCTTTATAAAGCACAGGAAGATTTATGGTGTAAAACCAACCATTTTTTCTGAGTCAAAGGAGTTTAATAAACTATTCACAAACTGTCAGATGAATAGGAAAGTAAGGAAGTTTCATATGCCACTATATTCCAAGTTTGCTGACATAACAAAGGCAAAAATCCCCTTCTGGATTCTTACTAATCCATTCATAAGATGATCATTTTGATTGTCAAAAATGTCTGTTTTTGGTGACAAGGATTTTAACAAAACTATTCCCCAAACTGTTTGAGTCATAAGTCCTTTTGATCAAAGACCACCAATGTGGCATCCTCAGTAATCTTCACAGGCTTATATCTGAGTTAGCAATTTTCTAACCATAACTAAAAAATCAAAGTCCTTATGGAAATAAACTTGGCAAACCAATCCTCTCTGAGAAGATTAAGATCTTGAAAACCATGTATCCAATTCTTGAAATTTCCTCCTTCATTTCTAAATTATTCTGTGAACTGTACTAATCGGTCAACTCCTGGTCGCATGGTACCATGGCACCCAGTTGACATACCAATTTTGAGATGTCAGACCCAGTAAATGTCCTATTTCCAGTTAAAATGTTTAAAATTCCCTGAATCACAACTGATCCATAAAGTGATTATTATCAACATTCTTTTCAGTGGGCGGGGCTTAGTATGCAAACATGCAATATCATTGCTTTTTGCCTACTTATATGAGATGGAAATGAGACGCTATTAGATATGCATCGTTTGGCGGAAGTGTTTACAGCGCGTGTATAAGGTTACGCAGTGCATCGCATTATACGGGTTCATTTTTGCCAGCGTGGGAATATTTTTGCCCTTTTAACGATTATTATTGAAATAAAAATATTTTTCGGTGATTAAAATAACCAAACTAGATAACACTAGAATCAAAGTAGATTTGTCGTTGTGCTTGCTAATATAGTGTCATATTGGATGGTCAGTCCAATATTTTGAGTAGTGATGCCAGTGCCTAATTCACTACCTGTTATCTTCTGCCGTACAGATGACAATGCCACATGTTAACTAAAATGTCATGTGTAGTTTTGTATGAAATTCTGTGTGATTCTCAACTGTGCCAATCAATTAAATGAATCTTCTTTTCTATATGGAAGTACCAGTATTTGAAAAACTCCTCATTCCAGTTGATCTCTTTTCTAGGTGATCAGAAATACAGGATACTAGCATTAATCCCAGCTTCTTGTAAATTGGAATGACTTCTCTTTGTTAAATCGATAGTGGTCATTTATATCAATATCGTGCATGACGTTATGGAACGTTTCCAACCTGTGATGTATGTTGTTTTCCATGGAATTGTTATGGAATCTGTGTCCATTGATTCTTAATGGAATCGTCAGGGAGATCCATATATACAAAATACGGATGCTCAGTTTTCCACGTCGTGCTAGTGTTAATAACTGATCATGCTATCAGCAAATGAGTTTGGATTTTTGTTTTGTTGGAAAAAATTGGGTTTTGAGATGTTGGCAAAGGAGTGTATAAGTGGTATTTTTTTTCCTGTTGTGCACAACTTAAAACTGATCACATCTCTTTGATTCAATGCAAATTTGATGAACCTTTCACCAAATTTACTTTGGGAATTAAGTTATTGGTTACGTCCATAATCTTAAATATTTAGTGCTCTGGCATTAGAACTCTTTTGTGATTCTGGATGCTATCCAGTAACACCATGAATTTATTTGTACAGTTGTTATAATCCCAGATCATTGGATGCGGTGTGTACCCAACTTCAACTTAAGGAAGATCTGCACAATAATTGATATTTTTTTATTGAAGATGGTAGAACTTCATTTTGGTGCCTAGAGACTTGGGTGACCAAAAAAACAACAAAACAATCACCTAATTTGCATATTTATTGGCGTCCATCTTGATTTAGGTGCGGATTTCAAAAGAGTTAATCTCCAAAATTAATACATGCCGCGACGCCTAATTTTTTTTTTTAAACGAAAGATAAAGGTAACTTAAAATCATTTTTAGAATATTTAACAATTTATAAAAAAAAGAATTGAGACAAAAAATTTAAAAAATTAACTCCAGACTTTTTTTTACAATTCCAAGTACACCTCTGTGACATTTGAGCCAAATCCATGAAAAAGGGCTGACATAACTATTTTGAAGAGGTAA
This sequence comes from Ophioderma brevispina, assembly GCA_023653785.1. Lineage (NCBI taxonomy): Eukaryota > Metazoa > Echinodermata > Ophiuroidea > Amphilepidida > Ophiodermatidae > Ophioderma > Ophioderma brevispina. The sequence continues at coordinate 3,381 of JAMKCH010034012.1, read as the reverse complement.
AGCGCAATTTTGAAACAACATTTTTAGTATAGAAACCTTATTTTTAATTTATTTTTTATTGCAAATAGTCAGTAATTGATAACTTTCTGACCATATACAGTTAGCAAGCTTTTGAATTATTATAATAAATGATCACTATTTCACAATGATGACATATACTTTTCGAGATATGATTTTTAAAGAAATATTTTTTACATATCGCCGCTTGAAAAACAATAAAATACATAGTATATTTCACAGCTTGGAAAACAATAAACAACATAACAATATTCATGCAAATCGGTTGACACGTCGCATTTGATTTGCTATAACTTTGGAACGGAAGGTTCGATTTGAGTGGGGAAAAAAGCATTTGGAGCAAAAACTTTGCTCTTTTATTTAAAACAACAATTAGATAAGTAATATTTTGTATGTTTTTGGTGCAGATCTTCCCTTAAATTACCATACAGGGATGTGCCGCAAACATTAGTCTCATTTTCAGCCTCCTGGCATATCAGTGACCCCTTTTTTCATGCCAATTTTGGTATAGTAATGGGTTGTTTATTCAAAATTTTCTCAAATTTGTTGGTAAAATTAGTCAAATTTTCTCAATTGGAAGCCACACCTTAGTTTTGGCCCAAAATCTGCATTTCTGGTATAGCTATGGGTCCCTCTTTTGGCAAAAATTGGTATAGATATGGGTCTTACTTTCGGAGGCACGTCCCTACCCAAAGCAAACTCGAGACCCCCCATTAATCATAAGAACCTCACAAATTCATTTTAATTTTGAAATCTTTACACACATCATGAGAAAGACCCAACTTTGTGTAATTTCTTACTTGAACCAACGAGCTAGGTAAACAGAGCACTGACTGTTGGCAGTTAATGCCAGTTTGTTTACAAACCTAAACCTCATGCTCTGAAATAGAGGCAAATAGAAAACATCACCAAAACAGCCATTATTTTTAGGAAAATGTACTTATTTGTTTACAGAAAATTGTTATATATATTTATTACAGTTACCTTGTTTATCCTTATTTTACCATGTTTTCATCAAAATGAATGAAATGGGCAGTATGCCAAAATCAATTCATTCAGGAAAGTTTTGCCTATTTTGGTGTCTATGAAGCCAATTTTTGGACACCAAAATAGACCAACACTTTCATGAGAATGAATGTTACGGGAATGCAGTGATTTTGTGTTGCGGTCAATATTTCAGTTGTGTAAAGAAACAACAAGGTCTGAAACATGCTAAAACTTACATAATTGTTTAGTTTGTCTTAACAAGCCCGCCAAATTATACATGGACTGTCAGTTTTTTTTGTTGCTTGACACTTCGGCAGAGGATTTTGGTGTCCGATTTCAATAATGTGTTAACAAACAGCAACGTTTAAATTCAAGATGGCGATATCTCATGATCTGGCAGGTGACAGCGTAGGATTATCGCTCAAAAATTCCACCCTTTGCCGGCAATTTCGACATACAGGCTACAGTTAGTTTTTGTCCCGATGATATTCCGCTACCTTTCTGTTAGGTCAGTTTCATGTGAAATGCTAGTTCACGTCACTGATATCCAGTGCAGTGATCACCAACGCCGGCTTTCTTGAAATCAGATCATGAAGCAGACGATTTAATTGTGACGTCATGGCTCGCTGAGTCGACTTCACTTCCTCACTGAGCAGGGCGCTCTATGTTTATCTAGCTCTTTGATTTGAACAGAACCCCATCAGTGCTTAGAAAATAAAGTATTATTTTTGGATGTGACAAAAATAGACTGGCTGGCTAAGTGAAAGAATGAGGCTACAGGCCAAGTTCTTCAATGTATGAATGCGAATATTTGTATTACCAATTGGGACACAGATAAAATAATTTAAGGTAATCTGTAACCAAACTTTTTGATCATTTTGGCTTGCAATTTGCAATCGAGGTAAGACTGGACTACCTTCACCGATTAAATATTTATCAAGGCAAAAATGGCATATTTTGAGTGATGTGGAGTATCATTTTAGATCATGTATTTTTAGCCATTACATAATGTTGCCAATACAATAAGTTACATTTTTGCAGATAAAGAAATTATATTTTTTAATATAAATAATATGCAAATATGCTCAACAAGCATATATAACAGGCACACATAATAAAACATTGTATGCTGCTAGCATATTAATCTAAAATAATGTCAGATATGCAGTATGTAGTTCAGTGTAGTCAAAGTTGGATTGGACAGGAACCAATATGACTTCTTTAATTTTCACAGGGAAAGAAGTAAGCACTGCTTACAGTCGGTCTTGGAAAAGTTCAGTGACATTTTCCATCTTGATTTAATAGAGTTCTTGATTTTGATTCTATTTTAGATCATCTTGGGATGTTGGTCCCTCTCCTAATTCTGTTTCCAGTGCTGTGCCGCAGCAAGGAAGAGAATACCATAGCTTAGAGTCAGCCATGGATAAGCTGGGTGACATCAGGGATTCAGAGAGCTGTTATAGGTAGGTTATTGTATTTATAGATTTGTCAAAATATTTCTAAAATTAAGAAATCTGTTTTATTAACTATATTACAATTAGAGAATAAAGGTATTGTTTTTAGCCTCTGCCGTGTATCTATCGTGTCATATCACACGGGCGACAGCATTATTTTAAGTAGAACAACGAGGCGCATCCGAGTTGTTTTACACTAAAATAGTGCTGTCGCCCATGTGTTAAAAACCCGACCTTATCACTAATAATTATTCTGGTTATCATTTCTCCTCAGAGCCCAGTGTGGTCAGATCTTCATTGGCATGGTAGCCAGTAATTACCAGCCTAAACCAGATATAGTAGCACTGATTGAAAACCTGGACAATGCCTGCATCAGATTTGTACATTTCTCAAGGGACCAGGAACTAAGAAGCAGGGTAAGGTATAGGTTCTAGAACAGACAGGGGTTACCTCATGATGAAAACAAGCATGTATGTACGTTATCCACCAGTGGACTATCTGCGACCCCTCCACAAATAGTCCGCTAGTGGAATAATCGCGCACGGGATCCTCAAATAGTCCACTGGTGGAATAATTGCACACGGGGTGCGAAAAAACTCCGTCCCTATAAGGAGACGGTGGATCATTTCCGCGCACGGGATCCTCAAATAGTCCGCTAGTGGAATAATTGCGCACGGGTGCGCTAAAAACTCCGTCCCTATAAGGAGACGGTGGATCGTTTCCGTGCACGGGATCCTCAAATAGTCCTCTAGTGGAATAATCGCGCACGGGTGCGCTAAAAACTCCGTCCCTATAAGGAGACGGTGGATCGTTTCCGCGCACGGGATCCTCAAATAGTCCGCTAGTGGAGTAATCGCGCACGGGATCCTCAAATAGTCCGCTAGTGGAGTAATTGCGCACGGGTGCGCTAAAAACTCAGTTT
>JAMKCH010034011.1:0-16072 GCA_023653785.1 Ophioderma brevispina | reverse complement strand
TGCAAGGTCATCTCAACCTCTTCATTCAGCGTTGTGTTACACCCTCTCACATGACCACCCACTAAAGGGCGATCATGTGACATCAGAACATTGTAGATAGTGGGCAAGACATAGCTGGTTGGTTGCTGTATGCATATCTCTATGGCCTCCCAGATTCTCCTATTCCAGAGTTGTTGTTCCCTCACTATGATTTCCACATCATCCATACTTGTTGTATGGTTGAGTGCTTGTCAATGTTTAGTAACTGTCATAAGGGGTGTCGATTTGGAGTGATCTTTCACTCTGGTGCCTAGAGTTCTGATTTTCTCGCCTGTGGGCAGGTGTATTTGTATACCACACCACATTTGTTGTCATTGGGGGGAGGGTTCTTGTCTTTCGACTAGCATCGATCTAACAGTGTTGAAAGGCACATGGTAGGTGCTGACCCCATGCTTGCAGAAGATAGTTGTTAACTTTTACACATAATAAGTATGGATGATGTGGAAATCAAACATTAAACATTATTTGTCAGAGTTTATGTTTGGTTACCTTTTCATTGTAGGCTAGGCCATTTGTTTCAGTCAGACCAAGATGGGATGATTTGGGTGACGATAGTGTCCATGCTACTTTAGGTGACTGAAAATAAAATAACATGAAATGTCAGCCCTGTATAATCAGAATGTGAAAATATAAACTTAAATGTTAAAATTTTTAAAATTTTCTTCATGGTAGTTACCACGCAGCTACCACTGGGTAGATATGGATTACCTACCCACTAGACGTACACTCGCCGGCCAGGATTCTGTGTATTTTTGCCGCATAGACGAATAGTGTACACACAGCGGCTGTCTCCCCCATCGTGGAGTAGCTACGTGGTTACACCGGCTCTTAGCGCGCACTGTATTTCTTATGACCAATTTTGTTTTTTAGATTTTTTTTTGGCATATATTTGCATTTTTTATGAAATGTATGGGTATATGGTTTTTTTTGATGCCTGATTTGAATTTCGTATTGATTTTCCTAAAAAAACGATCAAAAATGCTAAACAGAGAACAAGTGTATAGCGCCCTGTTATGACGTCTCGTGGACGCCTAAGGTCAGAAATACCTTTCAAACACAAATAAGTGAGCCTTGTGCACAAATGATCTAGATTTTATATAATAAACAGTTTTAATGATCTTTACTTGATTTGGTTCAAGAATTTGGTATGTCCAAAACAAAAGTACATAAATCAAAATCACACAATAACACACAATTTATATAACTGATACTTATTGTCCTCAAGAATGTCCACTAATGTCCACAAGAAGCGTTGCAGTTCAACGATGATATGTCTTCACAGCGAAGACTTCAAAATGACAGCGCACAAGTTCTTTTTTTTTTTTTTTTTTTTTTAAAATTTTTAAAATTTTCTTCATGGTAGTTACCACGCAGCTACCACTGGGTAGATATGGATTACCTACCCACTAGACGTACACTCGCCGGCCAGGATTCTGTGTATTTTTGCCGCATAGACGAATAGTGTACACACAGCGGCTGTCTCCCCCATCGTGGAGTAGCTACGTGGTTACACCGGCTCTTAGCGCGCACTGTATTTCTTATGACCAATTTTGTTTTTTAGATTTTTTTTTGGCATATATTTGCATTTTTTATGAAATGTATGGGTATATGAGGTTTTTTGATGATGCCCGATTTGAATTTCGTATTGATTTTCCTAAAAAAACGATCAAAAATGCTAAACAGAGAACAAGTGTATAGCGCCCTCATTTCACGAAATTTTCATCCACTCTCAAAATGGCCTCTTAGTAACCGTGGAGTAGCTACGTGGTAGCTGCATGTCTACTCCGGTACTGTCTACACCACATCCACCATCTCTCCACCTAGTGGAAAACTACATGGTAGGCATTGGGGTAGGTACAACAGAGTAGCCACATCACTGTACACCTAATAACTGTGTACTTTGTAAGCCCTGTCTTGCAGCTACTGCCTCACAATTAGCCCAGTGTGTACTGTGCAGTAGCTGCCGCGGTAGACATGGTGTAGCTGCCGTATAGGCTACCACGCGAGTAAGAAAACGGCCGTGTATACTGCCCGGTATACTGTTACTGTAGGGGGATCGCTACACCTCCTCTACAGCAAGTCTGTTACCTTCCCAACATCGAATAATGCTGGTACGCAACAACTTGACACCAATTTTGTCAAGATCCAAGTATTTTGAAGATTTGACCCCTGTACAATGATCAATCAAAAGTTCAATGACCTTTATAACATTTTCACCCATATCTCTGCACCTAAACATCAGAAATATGCCAAAGTATATATTTTCTGATTCCTTATGATGGGATGAATCATTTGAGATACATTTCAACTAAATTGAACCACTTTATATGACTGATCTGTTTGGATTCAAGATGGCCGCCAAACAGACCCAGTGGGACAATATTTGATTTTGGTAACATCAAAATTCTTTAAGAAGATGCCGTAAAATTCTAAAAATCATGTTAGAATTTAGTGGTTTTTTTTGGGGGGGGTGCATGGGAACCCATGTAATCTGCTAGACTAATACCTCACACTCAGCAATACTGCTGTACCTAATGTGTACCTAATCTTTCGTGCAAATTCGGTCGTATATGTAAGAAATTCGCAATTTTGTATTTTCTGTCCGTAAACGGAGAGAAATTACAGCACAGTGGCCTATGGGACCGTGGGAAACGAGCAATTGCTCATAACACAAAACCTCAAGATCAGAATCAACTCAAATTTTGTAAATAAGCTTTTATCAAGGATATCTAGTGAACAATGAATAAAACAGGTGCTGGAATTACGAAATGCACCTTTAAAGCTTGCTTACTTTCTTAATTAAAACATACCTTCTTGATAATTTCATTCCAGTTCCATGCTTTTATGTCCCCAAGACCAGCACTAGAAGTAAAACAAACGAGACAAAAATTTAACAATAATAGTAACCTATTCTTCAAGGCAATGCTACAATTTTGAAATTTACTGTAGCCCTGAAACTCAGATTACTAAATTATGGTCTGAAGTTTACTGCACTTGTTTAACACTCTCTTCAATTTCATTTAAGGTGTGTGACCTGATCAACAAACCACTTTTCACCATCACAATTGAGATTTTGGTATCAGAAGAAAGTTAGATGACACGCAGAAAAAAAAGTAAAATTCTAACCACCAAAACAAAAAACAACATAAAAATTATTTGAGGAAAAAATAAAACAAATTGTGTAGTTTTTACAAAAATGCCCCATTTTTTTTACTCTCAAAATCAGTCCCTTTACAAAGTCTATGGGAACTTTAAAATTTATTAGGTGAAATAACTAAAAAATGCCTTTTTTGTAAAATTTGGTATATGTGTTTCTTTTACCAATACCCAACATTTCACTACAATTTCAACAAGATCTGGGCACGACGTCATAGCCTATGATCAGAGATATAACAGAGGAGCATTTCCTGAAAATCCAAAATTTGAACAGACGGCAAGACCAAATTTTACCATAGCATTTGGTGAAGCGCCAGGGAACGTATTTTCTCATGCGATTTTAGGACCCCTTCTCTAAAATGAATTGGTACTTAAAGGCTGACTCAGAGATTTCCCGATGAGGATGCACTCAATTTTCAAACATATCATGTTTTTTGCATGCACATAATGCTTGTCCATATAATAATCACTGTGTGAAATAACTAAGCTCAAATCGAAGTCCTTTATAGAAAATCACAACTTTGTTATAAAATTCTGGATCCGGAAATATTGTTATACACGGTATCCTATGGCACTGTTATACTACGCATAAATGTTTACTGCATGAAAACGAAACATCCGAATCATCTCCAACTTTGGAATGACGTATTTTAGGTTACTATCTTTATTTCTATACTCTGTTCGATCTCAAGTTTGGGGATGACGTCACGCATAGTTGGCAACCCACGCATTAGAAAGCGTGGGGTTACACAAGTCGGCTAAATTCCAAAAAGGGTGGGTTAAAAAGTTCCCTGCTAAAATGTGTGTTTTAGTCAAAAGCGTAGGTTATTAATAAAAAGCGTGGGTTTACACAACAGGTTTAGACTTGCACGAACCAATTTCTGAGAAAATAAAAGCATTGCCTTCAGTCTTTATTACTGAACAAAATATTAACGAACATAAATTAATAAAATTATATAATTAACCAATCAGGGCACGTATTAGCATTATTGACAACATTATTGACCTTAGCCATACCTATTTTGTAGACACGACTTCCGGGTCAAGACAACATGACAACTTGAAATAAGGTGTCAAATTGTAACCGGGCGGTGGGTTGATTTTTGAATGGAAAACGGTACGTTTTAAAACAATTTAACATACGGTTCAGTTCAGAATATCACTTCACAGAAAGTTTCTGTGCACATTTCAAGCAGTTTATTCCATATTTTCTGATTTCGTACAAAGTACGCATGCAGTCTGAGCTAGTCTGAGCCTTTCGTTGGACGGTTCTGGACGGGGTGTTTTTGGAGAGTACAGTAGTCCCCGATTCGATCACCAACGATATAATTATAGGGTGTGGTTGTGTGTACATGGCATGGCATGGCTACTCGACAAAAGGGTGGTTTGCAACTTCTTGTATAAAGCGTGTTTTTCATAAACAGGGGGGTTAAAAATAAAAAGGGTGGGGTTTAAACACCACTGCCAACATACCACTACACCGAGTTAGGGGTTTGCACCCGAGAAACGCACGCGTCGACCTTGGAATTGTCAGCATTTACGCGCACGCGAACAAAGGCGTCGCAATCCAAATGCTGAGGTATAGCAAATGCGCGCCATGACTTCACCCCCAAACTAGAGACCGACAAAGTATAGCTGTCTATTTTTAATTCTACACAAAAATATTATTATTTCGAAATCTCTGGTCAGCCTTTAAATAATCTGGTTTTTTGATTCAGTTCTACTTTACCATTAACACTATGATCTCAAAAGTGGGAAAACCCGAAAAAGGTTTTTTTTTTACGTTTCCGGAATTTATTTATGGCCAGAAATCCAAAATTCTTGAAAAGTTACATCTCGGATGATCCAACCTAATTAGGTGAATCATAATGTTTTTTTTCACTTTGTTTCACATTCCCACCTTTGACCTGAGTGATATAGATCATGTCCTATACATTAAGCGAAGAACCAAGGCTGCAGCTTGAGTTCTCTGCTGCAAAAATGAATGTCCAGTGCAAGTACACATGATCTGGTTGTTTACAACTTCTGACTTTAAATCAGAAAGGATAGAGTGAGGAAATTTCAATTTGTCTTTGTCATCATCTTGCCAACAGTACAGTTTGAGTAAATTCTTGGCTAATGGCAAAATGTGTGCATGCATGACTGCATCTCTATTTGTACCTGGTCTGTACTCCATTTGGCAGAGAGCAGGCATACCAGTAAATTGCACCAATTTTTTTTTCAACTATATTGTACTCATTTACTATAAAATATTTTTTAGATTAAACTACAGCTTTCAAACCATAACTACTTTTTCTGATCTTTCAGGCAGGGTTTCCCTTGATCAGGTCAGGTTTTTTGATCAAGTCAGATTGTCCGTCTGAGCAAGAGTCATGTTTCCTCTGATCAGGTCAGTTTTCCTTTGATAGAGTCCGATGTTTCCTTTGATCAAGTCAGGTTTCCTCTGAGCAAGTCAGTGTTCCCTCGGATCAGGTCAGGTTTCTCTGAGCAGGTCAGGTTTCTTTTGCATCAGTCATTTTCTTTACAGTCAGTTTTCCTCTGATCAGGTCAGGTTTCTTTTTTTTTTTTTTGATCAAGTCAGTTTCCTTTGATCAGGTTCAGGTTTCCTCTGATCAGGCAGGTTTCTTTTTGTATCAAGTCAAGTTTCCTCTGATCAGGTCAGTTTTCCTCCTCTGATCAAGTCAGGTTTCCTTTGATCAAGTCAGATTTCCTCTGATCAAGTCATGTTTCCCTCTGATCAGGTCCGGTTTCCTTTGATCAAGTCATGTTTCCTCTGATCGGTCAGTTTTCCTCTGATCAGGTCAGGTTCTTTCTTTTTGATCAGTCAGGTTCCTCCGCGATCTGGAGGTCAGGTGTCCTCTGATCAGTCAGTTTTCCTCTGATCAGGTCAGGTTTCTTATTGATCAATCAAGTTTCCTTTGTCAAGTCAGTTTCCTCTGACGGTCGGTTTCTTTTGATCAAGTCAAGTTTCCGGTCCTCTGATCAGTCCGGTTTCCTCTGATCAGGGCAGGTTTCCTTTGATCAAGTCAATTTCCTCTGATCAATGCAGGTTTCCTCCATCTGATCATGTCGGTTTCCTTGATCAGTCAGGTTTCCTCTGTATCAGTCAGGTTTCCTCGGATCGCGTCAGGTTTCCTTTGATCAAGTAGGTTTCTCTCCTGATCATGTCAGGTTTCTTCTTTTTGATCAAATTCAGTTTCCTTTGATCAGGTTTTTTTGTCCAAAAAGGGTTTCCTTTGATCAGGTCAAGTTTCCTTTATCAGTCAGTTTTCCTTGAGGGCAGCTACTGGTACCAGTACTACCTGTCCCAGGGCCAAGTTGTCGGCGGCTAAACCCTCACCCCGATTGGGTTTCTAACAAAATCTGGTGAGGAGTGTAGCTGGTTTACCCGATGAATGAAAAAGCAGATATAGTCCGGCATCAGCCCTCTGGAGAGCTAATGGCAGCCATCCAGCACATGGGTGCATTGCATGGTGCCCAAGGCTAAAAGGCCAACCGCCAAAAACTTTGGATTGTCGTCAGGAAGGGCAACCAGTCAATTATCTTTTGCTCCATACCTCCTCACACAGCAATATTCTGATTGTGGTTTGAATCAGTCCAGCCACCCCGCCCCCCTTTAGCGGGACAACTGGATTTTAAACTTCAGTTTCAAACAAATACAAAATTTTTAAAAACTTTTTCCCCAGGATTTCAAGGGTTAGCTTCAGATAAAGTTCAGTTTACAAGTTACAAAATCACGTAGTTGACAAGCAAACACTCACAAAACCTGGGTAGACTATTCTGTGCACCCTGTTAGTGAGGCTATGAAAGACCTGTAGTTGTTCATACTGAGCAGAAATTTTCTCTCTGTAGTTGCTAAGAGAAGAATGGCCCATCAATATGTCTGAAAAAATAAATCAAACACAAAATCTCAATTTAGTTTCCTCCTCAGAAAAACTCCAAATTTTTTTCACAAAACTATTGTATCCAATTTTAATTAAACTATTTATTTTTTTTTTTAATTTTTCTTTTTTTTTGAAAGAGTTTTACCTATTTGGCAAAAAAGTATGTGCTATATGAAATGCAGATAGTGTTCATGACCATGAAATTTAATATGTAGAACCAATGCCTGATTACAATAGATGGTTCATGTGCTGTGAAGGTTCATAGGTGCCCCTCCCTAATACTTGAATTCCCTGGACTTCAAAACATGTCATTTTTCCAAGAACGAACCGATATCTCTTATGATTTTAAACCCTCTAAATCATGAATGGACACAGTCGAACGCCGTATTTATCCTTCCACATTTCCTTCTAAAAACGTTTCTAAATCCTGGGTAAATTCCGTATCAGAGGATAACCCTACAAAATGTGCTTTGGATTTTGCATACAACATGTTGAAAACCCCGTATAACAAAACTGGCTGTGGAATTTGCATAAAACTGTAGATATGTCTTCAAAGATGCATAGCCTGCGTTGTGATTTGGTCCAATCTTGTTTCATTCAACCGTATATGACGTAAGGGGTAAAATACCTTGTACTAGAGGATCTTCCATTTTTGTGTAGGTGAGAAATACATTACGTTGCAACAAAAAAGATGCCATGAGCTGAATGTAGCTGGAATTTCGGGAGAAATCCTAAGAAAATAAGTTTTGACCCACGTTACAGTTTAATATGCCCCATGGGAAAATCCCAAATCATCAGCCAAACAGTAGATGCATGGTTTTTTAACCACTAAATGTGTAAGAAATCTTTGAGGTCAATCTTAACTGGAATCCACTATAGGACATATTATACGATTATTGCGATGCCTCAAAATCTCTCATTGTCACCTTCAGTGCCAACTTCGAGGTCTGTTATCGGACCATCTGGTAGAGCAATAGGGCAATCAGCCTAGTGATCGGAAGGTCATGGGTTTTGATTCTTGCCTTGCACATTACAGAAAAACATTTTTCCTTCTGGGGTTGCTTCAGTGCTTGTCATTAATCTTGTATAAAAGTGATTGTCACACATAAACTGTTAATTTCTCTGATTTCATTTTTTTTAGTAAACTTAAAAAAAAAAAAAAAAAAATCCTACCTTAAAAGTAAACACTGGTTTCAGCGCCGTTCCTTTGCATCTGGACTCAGGGCAGCATTCAAACTGTAATACAAGAAGAAAGAGGTAAATGACTTTATAGCACCTTTTGACCATGCAGTAAATTCCCTCTTTCTCCTTCCAACACATAATTAACAGTTAAGAACTGAAGTAACTCTGACTTACTCAAAATTTGATTCACCAAACGTGGTGATTGAAGGCAAGCCAGCGAAGCAAGGCACATCTTTGCCACATAGGCAATACTTCTCTATGCAAGGATACGTGTCATCGCAGGTATGGTTGTCTCGTTAGGGTAACAACCCACAGTACATAAAACAATACCGCCAGACTGTATACCACATTTGTCCAATCAGTCCCCAGAATAGTACAACACAAATTAATCCCAGAAAATTCTCTACTTTCCTGAATAGAGTGATGATGCCAGGGATGTCCGCTTTTGTTATCCTCTGTGGCCTACCTAAACACAGCTATGGTTCCAGGGATTCAGCTTTGTTATCTCTGGTGCCTACCGAACACAACTATGGTGCATGGGATCATCATTTTGGAGATCATCTCTACGCCTACCTGAATACACATGGTGCCAGAATGTTCAATTTTTTTATTATCTCTGCCTACCTGAAAACACAGCTATGTGCCAGGAATGTCAAATTTGTTTACCATTTCTGCCAACCTGACCACAGCAATGGTACAAAGGATGTCAGCTTTATTATCTCTCTGAACCTAACCGAACACAGCGATGGTGTCAGGGATATCAGCTTTGTTATCAATCCGTGTCTAGTCTACCTGAGCACAGCATTGTGCCAGGAATGTCAGCTTTGTTTATCAATCTCTGCTACCTGAACACAGCGATATGCGCAGCAAGATAACGCTTTTGTTATTATCTGTGCTGTGCCTGCTGAACACAACCACAATGCCAGCAGGATGACACATTTGTTATTATCTCTACCTACCGATCCACTGGTGCATAGCTGTCCCTGCCATAGGTACTTGCCATCAGGGGATATGCACTGAGCAAACACTCTGTCCATGGAAGCTGCTGTCTCTGCTTTAAGGATCTCTTCCTGCAAACAAAAATATCAGTAATTAGGCACACACTAATATCAAAGAACAAAATTGCCAAAGTGCTATCAACTTTTTAAAGACCATGGCCCGATTACATAGATATCTAACTGTCATGAAACTTGGTGGGTGGGGTAGCTGCTTGGGCCAGGCCAGATCACTTTGATTTGGTTAGCTGACATGTGCCCCAACAGCCGGGTAATTCGAAAAAACGGTTTTCAGCCAGTAGTGCCTTTAAAAAGGCCAGTGTTCAAAACCCAGGTACCGCCTAATCTATGAAATCCAACTAACCGGCAGACTCCCCGTATGTACCCCTTCCATATATTACATGCAACATAAATGTTATTATTTTGCTGTTTATTCCATTTTTTTGATAAACAGGCCAAAAATTAAAATAAATTTTGTATCATGTACATATATACGAAGGGGGGTACATATGGAAGTCTTTCCCCAATACATATTTGGATGCCTTGAAATCTCTCACACACCTTTAAAGGTATGACTTAAATGAAAACAAAGGTGATTTGTATTGCTTATATTTCAATATGAAAACGTAGTCCTGAATTTCCATTCATCATGTTTTCCGCCTCCACTTTGATATGTTACGATTGTGACGTTTGCTTCAAAGATCGATTGATAATTGGCCCAATTTCCCGACTTGCAGTATGGGAGAAATCGGGCGCATATAAGGCGTATTCTAATTTTGATGCGAGTTAAAGCAACGGAAAGCATCGCCTGAAATGTGGCCCAGATACACCTGCCGTAGTGCACCGTTCACCCAATTCGACTCCAAGTAGACCTACGGCGGTGTGGAAAGTATGAGCGTAAACAGCTAGCCTAGTGACATAGCATCGAGGGAGTGCCCCTCAGAGCCATGTAAATAACTACCAATAGAAATGCGTGTAGAAATGTGTGTAGAAATTTTCTCTAAAAGTTCCATAGGTTCAGAGCCAGTTGAGGGATGTTCTCGTAAGAGAACAACATTTCTGACACTCTGATGCAAAAATATTCATAGAACCCTTTGGTTGTTTGGAGATATTTGAGATTAACTTTTATTTACACACATTCTCTGTGGGGCGAATGATAACGTTAGTCTCTCGTGCAATCCCAATTTAGATAATATCTTTCGCAGTCTGTGACACAGACTACACCATGGGTAAATCCCACGGGGTAAATACTTCCCGCACGCCGTAAAGTGGCCGAACCAAACAGTTTGAATTATCTCGATATTGACAGCGATTTGTTGTCTATCGATACAACATGGAGGACTAGACGAAATACTGAAGATTTGGAGCTCCGCAAATTTTGATAAATTTTACCTTGAAGAACTTAGCATCAACTTGTAAAACAATGCGATTTTTAAGGTAAGGCTAGTGACTAATATATTATGTGGGTGTATATCCAGTGCAGCATTATATTTTAGGCACAATACCACCTTGAATTTTGCTTTCACTAAAACTTCTTTCTTCTGCACAAACCAGTCATGACTAGATAGTCAACAATAACGACAACATACAAAAGTTAAAAGACTATCTAGTCAATAAGTAGCAATAAAACCCAAAATCCATTTTTTTTCTCTGAATATAGGAAAACTATATATTAAATTAAAGCTCTCACTTAGAGAAACACAATGGTGAAAGCAGAATTGAAATAGACCTTTTGGTTAAGAAGTTACAGCTGTCCAAAGATTGCTACATCGGGGGATGTTTCTAGTGGTTCCCATGGCATTGGTGTTTTTAGGCAATTATGTCTAAAGTATAGGCTTAGCTACCTATTTGTGTACCTTGTTATTGGCAAATTATGTATCAAATGAAAGTTCTTACTTTGGGTAATAAAATGGTAAAAATAGAATTTGATTTGGTCATTATTTATCAAAGCTACAGCTTCCAGAAGTCGCACACAAACTTGTCCAAGACAATCGGCCATGGCCTAACACTTTCTGAACTGGTAGTTATGTATCAAAGATTGTGTCACATCATAACTTTAAACCTCTTCATTATAGAAATAAAATAAGAAATATAAAATGTTATCTTGGATTGCAAATAATAATAATAATAACATTTAACATTAACAATAATAATAATAATATTTAACAATAATAATAATTTAATAATGATAATATTTTTAATAATATTATTTAACAATAATAATTTAATAATAATGATAATAATAATAAAAATACTAATGATAATAATTATAGGAATAGTAATGATTTAATATTGATGATGAAAATATAATAATTATAATAATAATAACAATAACAAGGTTTTAATGATTTATGATTAGGCTAATGAAAGTTGATTCCCAGTTTCCCGTTTCATTTTTTTCATGACTGAGTGGGGAATGTTTCATTATTCATTATTTTCAGATTTTCATTATTGATGCCAAGTTAAAGGTGGTTGTTCCGATTTATGTGTATTGTGTTCTCTACTTGATATGAGAGCAGCCTGGCACTTGCACATACACCCCATCAAGTGGGAAACAATCTTGCGGTTTTGATGGTAGACGCAATAATGCATGTTGCAAAGCCCTATTCAATACTGTGCTAATAAAGTGGTTAACCACTAAAACAGCGTTTTTTTGTTTATATCTTGGGAATGAAATGGATTCGAGGGCTCAAATTTCAGGACGACAATGAGAAAAATACGGCCTTTCATCTGATATCAAAATCGATACTACTTCCGGGTAATCCCAAAGACGATCGGAACACGCCCCTTTAACTGCAGTATGCTTTGTTTTGAGGCACGAAACACATACCTATGATCAGGCTTCATTTAAAGGCGGATGGCCCGATTTAAGTATATAAAGTTTTCATCTTGATAGAAGGGCCTTCACCCCAAAACCCCATCTGTAAAGTTTCGCGCCGATATTTCAATCCATTTTAATGTGAGAGCTAAAAACGTGATTTTATAAGCCCCATAGAGTACTGTGTAAAATTAATATTGGTCAACCAAAATGGGGCATATTTTCGCTCATAACATCCAAACCAAACATCATTAAGCCTTAAAATTTCACAGGGTAAATGAGAAAAATAGTAGCTTTTTTCTGATACTAAAATTTTGACCACTTCCGGTCAAATCTGGGGTTCCT
The DNA here is from genome assembly GCA_023653785.1 of Ophioderma brevispina. Lineage (NCBI taxonomy): Eukaryota > Metazoa > Echinodermata > Ophiuroidea > Amphilepidida > Ophiodermatidae > Ophioderma > Ophioderma brevispina. The sequence continues at coordinate 3,653 of JAMKCH010034011.1, read as the reverse complement.
GGGGATGAGGCTATTAGCGATCGGGCCATAGACCTTTAAATAAACTTTGGTACACATAGAAGTGCTTTGATAAAGCACTTCTTTAGCAATGTTGTTTGCATACACACAGTTTTCTTGAACACAATTTTTGCCAACTACAATACATGTACATGCAAACAAAGGAAAGCACGTCCACCATGTTGTCTCTGGAGGTATACTTCACATAGAAATGTACTATGCGTTCTTTGTGCACAAAATACCTTCCCTTCCTCCTCTATTTTCACTTGCACCAACATGACTCCGTAAATAAACAAACGTAAATAAAGTTTTAAAAAACCCGGACGAAAAAAAAACAACACATGGACAAATGAACGAAAATGACAGGTATAGAACGTACACATTGTGGTGCTTGATTTATTTCATAGCAGGGTACAAGTGTAAAACAAATAATTACAAAGAATTTCGCAAATATCATTATTTATGGCTTATTATTCTTGTCGAAACGAAACGAAACGCAACAAACGACACAATGCGAAACAGGCGAAAAGAAGCGAAACAATGTAAATGATGGCAATGCATGGAAACTTATCTAATAAGTGTAGACTTGCAATGGAGCCAAGCAGACAGCCCGTATTTCGCTAAAAATAAATAGTGATTTTTAGCGAAACAACGTTATAAAGAAACAGGAGCAGGCCTACTAACATGCCGGCTATAGGAGTTTAGCTTGTTTTTCGGTGAAAATAAATTGTGATTTTTAACGAAACAATGTTGAAACATAGGAAGGGATACTTGAATGTAAAACAACCTTTTGGCATCCAGTGTTGGCATTCCTTGGCTTTTAAACGTGAAAAAAAAGCCGGTTTTTTCGGTGAAAATAAATTGTGATTTTTAGCAAAACAATTTGAATACTCGCTACGATCATACAACCTTTTGACAAATCCAGCGTTGCATTCCTTTTCCTGTGAAGTGAGCAGGTTTGGTGAAAATAAATTGTGATTTTTTTAAACGAAACAATATTGAAAGAATTCTAGCTATTCTAATTATAGAAGTGTAGACTTGCATGGATGCACAATGCAGACAGCCCGGTTCGCTAAAAATAAATAGTGAGTTTTGCGAAACAACGTTATACACGAAACAAGTGAGCACCTACTAACCCTTTTTGCGTCGATGAGGATTTAGCCCGGTTTCTGTGAAAATAAATTGTGATTTTTAACGAACAATGTTGAAACCTAGGAGGGGATACTTGCTATGTAAAACCAACCTTTGGCATCCAGTGTTGCACTCCTTGGCTGTGAAGTGAGCCGGTTTGGTGAAAATAATTGTGATTTTTAAGTGAACTGAATGAAATACTAGCTAGATACATCAACCTTTTAACATCCCAGCGTTGCATTCCTTGTCTGTGAAGTGAGCAGTTTTCGGTGAAAATAATTGTGATTTTTTAATGAAACAATGTTAAAAATAGCTTCTAGGTATTTAAATACAACTTTTTGGCAGTGATTGCACTTTCTTTATGGGTGATTGGTGTAAAAGGAACATGTCCCCCTTGGTGCCGGTCCCTTTCCTGATGATCAGCCGTGTAAACCATTTGCGTGTTTCTCTAAAATAATTGTGGTTGTTTTACGAAACAACTGTAAAGAGATAGGAGTAGGAGGCCTACTAGCATTGCCCGGATGTGGAGGAGTTAGCCTGTTTCGCTAAAAATAAATTGTGATTTTTAAGAACATGTTTGACAATACTAGCTATGTACATACAACCTTTGGCATCCAGTGGTTGCATTCTTTGGCTGTGGAATGAACCGTTCGCTAACAATCATTTTTTTTAACAAAACAATGTTGAAAATACTAGATATGTAACATACAACATTTTGGGCATCAGTGTTACTTTCTTGGCTGTGGAAGTGCGGCGCCGGTTTCGGTGAAAATAAATCGTGATTTTTAACTAAACAATGTTGAAAGATAGGAAGGGATACTAGCTTAGTAGATACAAGCTTTTGGCATCCAGCGTTGCATTCGGTTTGTGGAGTGAGCGCTATCCTATAAGATAAATTGTCAGTGACTTTTAGTGAAACAACGTTAAGCGGTAGGACTACTAGCGTTGCCGGGATGAGAGGAGTTTACTGACCGGTTTCGCTATTTGTTATTTTTAACGACAGTGTTGAAAGATAGAGCGAGCCGCCGAGCCTTGAAAAGTGCTCTATTTTCGAGTTACCAACCCCTCCCCCGTACCAACAAAACACAACCACCTTTATTTGAATGATAAATATATAGATTTAAGAAATGATGGTTGTGGTTGAAATATTTGGTGGCAGGGATGATTTCTATGCCGAAATGTCAGAAACAGTGGTGTTCCTAATTGACTCGTAAATGGATGCTTGCTTACCTTCTCCGATGTTTGATTAACAATTGCAATTGTCTTTAGGCAGATGCTGAACCTCCCTAAATATATATCCCACAATAATATATATTCATTTCACTCGATCACCCTGTAGACACACCCCCCCCCCCAAGTGATCATACCCACAATCCCTTTCCTCTTTTTCGTCTTAACCCCTCGACAAGATCAACATCCCGCAGGGGGCGGGACGGGCAGGGAATCAACATCGGAGAAGGTAGCAAGCATTCCTTACAGTCATTAGACCCACTGTTTCTTACTACTCATACCGGAATCTGCTTACCTCAATCCGTGTTGATGTAACAAATTGCATTAACATCGCCAGATTAGCACAGGTACTACGGAGGCGGTGCAGGATGCAAAACGTCCCACCTGGATTGCGTGAATCGAAATTAGATGAATATGAATTGGCAAGCAATTCAAAGAAGTAGTAAGGGCAGCGCAAGGTCACATGCCAATATAAATAGCATGAAACCTAAGCCCACCACTCTAAGAGAATATTTGCTGAGCCCCTGAAAGAGTGCTCCTGCAAAAAAAAACTGGCCAGATAGCGCTGTACTAGAGGAACGTAACACGAAACCAGCACCCCATCGTGCACAACACACACGGCGCCTAACTTAGAGATTTACTCCAAGTAATGAGGGTCTAACAAGGCTTCAGCGCACTCGCGCCATTAGACCCAATCGCCATCCTCTGCTTTATGACGGGCCATAGAAGGGGCATCCCGTTGAGCGAGATGAGGAGGTGAAAGAGCCCAAATCTCAGACCCCCTCGACGCCACATACTCTTCGAGAACCCGCACAGCGTACGGACAGGAAACTTGAGTCATCAACTGTTCCCTAATGCAGCCAGCACCATATCCTACTCACTTGAGCCCCAAGGGCAAGCGAGTGCTAGGAGCTCGGAAAAAGATGAGAATCTTGCGAGGCCGACATAAGCCCACCCCGATTCAACATCTCTAGACCGAAGCCTACCCCGGTGGAGTAAGCTTCAGTATAGTACAGCAACCCAGTGTATCAGTTTCTCCACCAGAATGGAAAAGTTGCCAACCAGATTTACCCCATTCCGGGGGAACATCCATAGTCCTACTTGCCTATTTCATCGTGAATGAAAAAGCATCAGAAAGGACCTACCGATTCGACCTTAGACGTGACCACCCACCTCAAACGAATGACCATTAAACGTTTTGAAATGGTGCTGACCAAGATTCTCAGCAGAAAAAATGTTTGGAGAGAGTACCTCTATCAACAGAACCAGCTCCAACATTTACTCCAAGTCCTACC
>JAMKCH010034010.1:0-15694 GCA_023653785.1 Ophioderma brevispina | reverse complement strand
CTTTTTCGCACATTGACACGCTATTGCCATAGCCAATGCAAAAGTGCTGCACCTGAACATATTCTACACAGTTGCTTTGCTCGAGAGTTGGTCGAATTTTGATCAGAAGACTCCGTGGTCTTCGTTTGGCTTGGCACAGGCTCGTACGATACAAACTATGGTTACCTGTGCCCGGAAAAGACATGCAGTAGTTCGTTCAACAACCATTTGTTCCTCTCTCTGAAGATGAACTTCGGAAAGTCATCACAGGCTCTAAAATGAAGTCGGTTCCTCGCACCTCTTCCCAGCTTGCTGATGACTGATGCCTTGAATTTTACTCTATATTGCCAACATGTCCTCACCTGGAGAGGTACCTTTCCTTCAGCCTTAAAGTCTGCTCTTGTCACCTCCAATTCTGAAACAACCTAATCTAGACCCAATGTGACTGAAAAACTATGCCCTATATCCAACTTGGCTTTTCTGGGCGTTAAGACAATAGAGCAGAAATTTAGGCAGAAACACCTTTTTGTCTCTCTCAGTCGCTTATCGGACAATATTACAGCATAGAAACTGCACTTTTACCGTCGTGCACATTGACTTAGCTCATTGATTAGACAGCTTGGTGGAGTGAGGTCTTACTGATTCTTCTAGATTTCGACGGCAGCCCTTCGACACCATAGATATAAGGTTTTTATTGACTCGTCTGTGTGTCCGCTATGGTGTTGAGGGCTCTGCCGTAGCTTGGTTCTTCATCATCATCTGAAAAACCGTACTCAACGTGTTGTTAACAAATTTGGGCATTAGCAGTGATCCTGTCCCGCTGTTATGGTATGCCCCAGGGGTCAGTAAGTGGTCCAATTAATTTTGTCATCTACACGACACCCCTGGAGGCTCTCATAAAGGCTCATGGTGTCTCGTGTATAACATATGCGGATGGTACACAGTTGTATATCAGTCTCAATGCTGAGCATGTCCACCATTAAATTACAGATTTGATAAGGTTCAGAAATTGTAATACAGATATCAAGATTTGTATGGAGATAACTTTTCTTTCTTAAGTTACAAGGGAAGACTGAGGTCCTACATTTAACATCTCGTTTCTCCAAGTCACATCTCTTTAAAGATGCATATCAATGATGTTTTTATCACCTTCTTTGATCATTATTTTTGCCCACTGTATTGCATTGCATTTTGCTGCTTGTGCCATGCATTTTTTTTCATAACCTGTTCTTGCTTTGAATTCTTCAATAGCCATCGCGACAATCTTATTGTTGTTATTTGCGCTTTATAAATTTGATTATTATTATTATTATTATATTAAGCTGAATCTTTAAAAACATAAAAGTTAACACTGCTTCCTTCTCAATTCACCAGAATTTTAGTCCTTCATTACTACAAATGGGGAAGTGTTGTCCGTGTGTTGACCAGTCATTAGCACACATAACTTTATAGAAAGAGAAAGATCTAAACATTATTTTTGTCTAACGGAAGGTACATATAAACTGGATTTTAACATGAAATATGAACTTACAGTGTTTTCTATTATAAAAACAACTTGTGTATTATTTTGGGTCACGTGTGTGACATACCAAAGTCAATCTAACATTCTCTGTAATTATTTGTCTGATCCTAATAAATTGGTATTTTTCAACTAATTTTAACAATTGAAGTCCATGCAAACTTAAGGCAGTCATATTCAACAAAAATTAAGCCGCTATTTATATAAAACTAAAGAGCAAAATGGTGTAATATCTCACTTTTTGTTATCCCAAAATTAAAGACGTTCATTTATGCATGAGGGTGTTTGAGTTGAACATCTTGCTTAAAATATCATGCATGAAACTTGAAAGGATGATTAACAATGATAATGTAAAAGAAATTGGCACTACCATTAACTTCATTTTTTAATCACAAGGTTTTACTTTTTTGAAGATGGCCCTATAGTTGATAAGGTGCTCTCATATCAGCAGTCACATTTTCTTTAATTCGCCATTTTCAATTCGGGTTTCAGATTACAACACCGGGTATTCATGTACCTAGACGACTAGATACTTGTTTTTAAAATGATAACTAAGTTGAAGACAATGCATTCACTTCTATATATAGAGTAATATGGTAAAAGCAGTTAACCTCGGGGCCTCAAAATTTTAAAGAAAAAGTCTCTGTTTTCAAAATGCAATAAAATATAAATTAATGACCGTTTTGCTGAAAATCCGATCATGGCGGTCGTGAGGCGGTTATTTTCAGGTGTCTTACAAAGACAGAAGAAATAAATGGAAAGACAATCGTATTGACCTGTTTTATAGTGAAAGAATAATGGATAAAGGATATTTTACGACTCTAAAAATGAAGAAACAATTGTATTTGGTTTAGAGTCCATAAATCTAGCAAAATCGGTCCAAATAAAAATGGCTGCATACATATCCGTGGGCAGAGGTATGAATTATGGATAACTTAATGCTTCCCTGTAAAGGGGCAACAATTGTGATTTTACCCTTTCGTTGTTAAAAAAACATATCGTCGAGGTAGACACAAGCAATTGAAACAGAACGAAACGGTATTTGAAACGCTAAGACTGTCCACTCTTGAGGGTGATTAAGTAATTATGTCACATAGTATTTTCTAATTATCAATGAGGGCACTTTTCACTTGCCACAATTTTTTTGTTGAGACAGCTTGTACGTGCGAAACCAAATGTCCATCCACGATAACATCTAAGGGCACGATTTAGGGCCAAGATTTCGGCGAGATTTTTTTTCTCGCCCAAATTTGTGCAGTTGATTTAAGACATCACTCTATTTGATTGGGTTTCCCTCCTTTGAATCGTAAACGTAGGTACAGTTAACGAAGCTCACTTCTTTTGATTGCTTTCCCCCTCTCTCTCTATAGGACAAGTAATTTTTACCCTTCTCTCCAGGAATGAAAGGGAAAAGAAAGAAGAGAGGAGAGCAGAAAGGAGAGAGGCAGCACTTGGGAGTTAAAACGAGGCACTCACGCCTTATTACAAAACCCCGATTTCTGGGTTTTCCCTAACGAGCTTTTTACCCCTCCCTCAAATAGTACTCACTCTCTGTTTGATTTTGGTAGTTAAAACAAGGCCTCACTCTCTATTGATTGGTGTTTTAAGAATCATTCCCTTTCCTCAAATAGTAAACGTTGTAGTTAAAACGAAGAATCACTCGTATGACATTTTAGCCGATTTTAGTCTATCGAAATTGGTAATGTTTTGGCCGCCATATTGTTTTTACGTAAAACATCAGGGTGGCCCCCAAAGCTATTATAACAAATATAGTTTATTTAACATAAAGGTCATAAAACACTAGTGCACTGTAGCAGGAAACTAGTTTAGTTGTGACATTGGGGGTGATACCTCTCTACTACGCGCGGAAGGTCTAGAGATTGAGCTTCGACCTACACCGCCAAAGGTGTGAGTCATGACCGCTAGGAGCTTAATAAGGAGCTCTACCTCATTTATCAGTTAGGAGATCGCCAAAAATGGAAATTAAGTTGAAAATATTGAAATTCATATTTTTAATTATTAATTAAATCCTAAAAATCAGAACACTGGATTTTTTCCAGATTATTTAAAAACCCATAATAAATTTGCTGAGCTAAGATGCGCCCCTCGAAACAACTAAATCGAGGATTGTTCAAATTAGCGATCTATGTTGACGTAGGCGGTTGATTGCAATATAACTATCGGGTCAATGCACCGCATCCGCCTGACGACTTATTGACCCTAATTCTCTCCTCAAATTGGTCCTCTCAGCCATATCCTGGTTTTGTTTCTGTAATAAGTGGAATCAACGATATCCTAATGAAGCATGGAAGGGAATAATAAATTTGGTATCTTTTTTCTCTGAAAACCTAGCTCCTAGCTTCTCGTATTCGGTCCACCCAAAAACAATGGTTCTCAAATATTATCCACGTCAGAGGACGGTGAGTACAACGTCTGGCTGCTTCGCATGAATTCCGCAAGAGGTCCTAGTAGGTATGTGGCATTGTTGCTCAGCAGTGGGCAGGCCAAGAGATTTTTGGTACAGTGTCTGTGGTGCTGTGCCACAACACAGGTAGGTCTGATATGCTTCCAGGTATAGCCCCACTTCAGCAACAACATGAGATCGGGCAATTATGGTTATCGATCGGTGAGGCTATCGGCTTCAGCCCATGGGTGGTCAGCTCCAGGTGGGAGATTGCTCACAGGATCACTATTAATAGATAGATTGTTATTGGTTGAATGCAAATCTTTATTTCCCCAAGGTCCTTCTAAGCTCCTTAGAGGACTGTTTCAAGGAGGTTGGACTTTGCTTAAGAAACTCTCTTGGATATTAAGGCAGTTGGAAAAAGGTATTCTGTCCAGACATAGGGTTGCTTCACATTAAATATTCGTAGCTACGCCTTGCCCTGATCACTACGATACGACGGATGTCTGGTGGTGGAGCCAATTCCTGCTAGGATGTAGCTATAAGTTTCCGTTGATGTTGGACGGGGCATCCGGTGATAAGCCGGCCGAAGCATTTAACGTTCTTGGCACGGTGTTGATCTTTCCCATACAGGGCAAGCACCACTCTGAACATGAGTAGAACGGGCAAGTGTCGTCAATCGTAGGTTTATGTGGGCGGAGCACCCCATCTTGGGAGTTTGTTCAAGCTGTTATTTGCGGTGAACATATGTACTCTTCGTTTCCAGAGTGGGTCGCGTATAAGAGAGAGTGAGGTCCAAGGTTAACTTAGGCAGACAGTGCTCCAGGGCGTGCTTGCTTAGACCAGGTAACTTTAATCTACGTTTTGGCTTCCACAGGTTGGGTAGATAGAAAGACACACCTGTGTCTTGGATGGATTTGCACCGTGAAGTTGGGCCTTTCTCTATAATACAGGGGGTTTTTTTTTTTTTGTTTTTATTTGTTGTGAGTTCATCCAAAGCTTGGAGATTCTCTCTTCTCAACATCTGTGAAGTCCGCTTGTGCGCTAATTCCAAGATCGCCTGCATAGATGAAACGACAGGTTCCTGCACTCCTAGGTGGTCGTTGGTATAGATGTGAACCGGAAAGGTGCAAGCACGCTCCCTTGTGGTAGTCCATTCTTGGGCCTATGCTCTCTTCGCTCCTAGCAGAACTAAGAACATCCGGTTTGCCAGCAATCCTTGATGAACTCAGTCAAGCGGATGACCTTTACTGATGTTCCATATTTATGGAGTAGGTATCTGTGAGCTCCTAGCTGACTCCGATGGACAAACTACGAGTAGCTTTGTGACTATTTCCAGATATTTTACTCTCATCGAAGGTTGTGCACGTAGGCGATTATACGGACAATATAAGATAACCAGGCCCGTAGCCATGAATTTATTTTGGGGGGTGCGGATTTGACAGAAGTGGACCTTTCTTCGCGAGGGGCACGATTTTCGTGATCTAGCCGACACGAGTATTGTACGCGACAAAGAATTTTTTTCCGCCTCGCTACGCCGCCGCCCGATTTTGTTTTTTACCGTCGCAGCCCTTTGTCATGGGGGGGGGGGGGTGGTGCGTCGCACCCTGGCTACGGCCCTGGAGAAAACATGCTACAGCATACAACTTTCAATGCAAAAATGACGTGGAATAGCTCATTTATTTTTACTAATGTATCCACGTACTGGCAATGGCGGGACGGAGCGATTTGTGTGACACACGTACGGCAATTCGGAATTTGTTGTTGTTGTGGATTGTGTGACATGGCGCCCTTCAGCTACTTAAGGCATTTTCGGGCAAAAACAAACTTATTATATAAATAACTATAAGAATAATGCAAGAGAACATATTGCAAGATGGAAAATACACAAGTTGCAGCTATTCACTAAAAGGTTAGTACAGGAAATGCCAATGACATCTATACTACAATATAAATTTAATTAAATCCCCGGTGGGATCTCAGGATCAACCTACGGAGCTTTAAGGCTCCTAAAAATAATGATGGAAAAGAATGGCCTAGCGGCGTCCAAAACCTGGTACATCCGTGAACCACACTAAAGCCCTACCGAAAAAACAGCACCTGACTGTGCGCGTGCTTGTATGTCCACCTTTCTGGCCCGGACCCCGTAGACTAAGATCTCAATTCAACCATCGTCCCAGTCAGCATGGCTACGCTCAAAATTCGAATATTCACTCTCTTATAAATAGCCAAAAAATAGAGGCGATATACATTCCATGGGTATTAATTTGCATGTAGGGTTAAAGTGGGGGTAAGTGGGACAGCTTAACTAAATGTTTTCGAAAACAAAGACATGGATATGTTTTTTTAAAAAAATTACTTTTAAGATCCACTGTGGGTATGATGAATTTTTTTAAAACTACTATTGTGTATAAGTACCAAATGCATTTAATTTCAAAAACGTGTAATTAAACAGTCCCAGTATTCCCCGCCATTTTATATTCCCCATGGGGTCAAGTGGGACACGTCCCGTGGTAATTTAGGCAATTAGGAAGTAAGGATATCACGAAAGAATATATATTCACTAAGGTTAAAATTGAAAGTGTTTTCAGAATTGCGTTATAATGACCTAAAACAATAACACAATAATGATATTATATTTTTTGGCGCTCTTAATTTTCACGTACTTCGAATAACATCCAAACTTTCACATTCTATATTTTTAATGTACAGAAATTGCCTATTTTTTTTTTTTTTTTTAAAATCAGTAAAATTCATATTTTCAGAAATATGTATTTGTATCATATAATTTGTGTTTTCAACATTTAAAAAAAAAAATTCTTGTAAATTTATATTTTTCATCAAAAATATACACAAAAATAAAAATAAGTACAGCTAATAGCCATGTCCCACTTACCCTAAGTGAACTTCATGTGGGGTACGTGGGACAGCAGCATAATTAATTAGCTCTTTTGCATATTAATTGGCATAGAATTTTGTTATAATTTTTTGCAACTTGCTTGATAAAAACATTAATTTTTCATAGATAAAGATGTATAGACTTAAACTTTTCTCCTACTTTTCAGTAAAAATATTTGCATTTTTAGCAATTAAACGAACAGCCCTTAATTAAGAATATTCGCAGATTTGGCACTAAATTGCGGTCTGTGTTGACCTTTGACCTTTTAAGAAAGCACCTTCAATATCGAATAAATGCATTTTTGAGTTGAATTAAAGCAGAGACTGTTACCGTCTATTTCGTTCGTCGGACACACCAGTCATGTGCCACATTTTGTTCTTTGATTGCGGGAATTATGTTAGTTTGTGTCCCACTTACCCATTTACCCTATACGGCACTTTTTGCTTATAAGTGCAGTGTGCGCGAAAACCGTTTGCTGCAAAAGTCATACTCATAAAACGATTCCTATTTTTTAACTTCACAAGGAGCATGCGATGACCATATGGCCAAATTAGATCTTGATAAGATATCATTTCCACATGAGCTTGCAACTGTCAATATACGTGGAGTGTACATGTGTTGCAATGAGCTCATTATCTCGTGTACGTTTTGAGGTGTTACGTGATCGCTCATGAACTTGATACGCGTGGAAGGACACAAAGACCTGAGAATTAGACAAATTTGATACATATCGTTCTCGGGATTTTTTTGGAAATTTTTGAATCTTGTGCGAAACTCGATTTATGAGCTTTTTAACTCAAAATCTACTCATTGCCACCTCTGAGTGTTAACGAAAAAATCTTCAAATTGCTTTCTTCCAATTGTCAAATTTTAGAAAAGTTGCACCCGCTAATTAACACCTTTAACGACCAGGGGGGCCGTCCGCGAAACTCAGTCGTAAATCTATAATCGTGCATACTATCATCATGCTTGAGTGACGCGATTTATCCGAAACATGTGACACTAAATAAAAGTGTCTCTATGTAGACATACGGCATGACTAGTATAACCGAGGGTTACGTATGAGTTTCGCGACGGACCCCCAGTTCTGTCAGCCTTATTTGTATAGCATTCATTCCTTGGATTATTATCTGCCAGCCTAGATCCTTAAAATCCTAAAAGAGAGACATCAGAAATAGACTAATGTTCACTCTCGGGGTCAGAGAGTGACCCACTTGGAAATAAAGGGTTTAAAAGCAATAATGACACATTTTGAAAAGAGCGCCCCCATTTTCAAAATTTGATATTTTTGCACGTTACGTTGGTAATTGTCTAGGAATCTATACCTGCGAACGAGATGCTTAAAAAATGCGTACTTTATCATAAATAAGCGGATTTGTAAGTGGAATTGGGGATCCCAGATTGGACTTACCGGTAGAGCTGGAATGCTTCGATTATGTCCGTCCATGATAAATAGTGCCCCTCGAGAAAATAACCTCTGACTGACTTGCCTGAACCGATTTTATTTAAAACAACAGACGGATGGGCAAGGACAGTACATGGCGTATTTCCCGCTTATTTCACATTGGAGGCCGTTTCCAGCCAGTAGTGAGGTAAATAAGAATAATTTTACTGGGTGGGCCACCTTTAATTAATTGACCCACAAAGTAATGGAAAAAATAATTACTGGTGGGCCAAACTTTATTTCCGAAATTTCCTTAACAACAAGTTGCTTATTTATTTAAACAAAAACAACGAAAAGCTTATTTATAGTGTCAACAATGGGTATTTTATTAAACTTTTAAGTAATTAGACACACATGTAACAAGATTTACTGCATGTATTACATAGTATACAAACATTAAGAGACAACAAAGGACAGTCCGGAAAAGTGCACTCATTTTTTTCAATTTTTTTTTACATTATTTTAGAAAGTAAAATTTAGAAGTAAAATAGCCCATTACCCAACTCCGTCTTTATATGATATAAAATAGTAGTCGGGGGGGATACAAATGAACATGGATATGTTTGTTGTAGGGCTGGCGTTCGTTCTTCGAAATCCAGTTTTGGTGACAGAGGAGTAAAAAATAGGGGTCTTTGGTGAAGAGACGGCCAAAGGCCCCAAAATAAGGGATTTCAGGTGACAATTTTCAAAAATTTTTTAGGTTTTTTCTTTTTTTAAAAATTTTGAAAAATTTAACCATAAATAGGGTGTTTTTTTTTCAATAAACCTTTTCAAACGTTCTCGGTAGTTGTTAATTTTTACGAGAGAAAATGATTTAATGGTATCACTTTTACTATAAATCCAAAATAGGAATAATTATGAATGTTAGTTCCAGTTCAATTTGTCCTAATATGTAAATCCAAAAGAGGATTAAGCCCTTTTGGAAAATGAACTCTTCATTTTTATGTAATTTACAATTGTGCATTTTATTTAAGATAAATTTATTTGTATTGTAAAATTAAGCCTTAGAAGTAAATAAGGCTTTCAACTCATGAAACTGGTGTGTTTGTTCAGAAACCTAAATTCCATTATAAATTTGATTTGAATGATATGCATTCTTTTTTTTACTAAAACATTTATTCTTTTATTTGTAATTCACAAAATTATTATTTTTTATTTTACTATAAACAATTAATCCACAAGATATTCGAAACAAATTCAACAATCAACAATACCAAAAAAAATGGCAAGAAACGAAATCACTAATTGCACGAACACGCTTTCCGATGTTCACTAAAGATCGCTCATTTGACAATTTTAGTAGTGGCAGATTGTAACAATTAAAAAAAGAATTTGATACAATACCCCATTTTATTGACTCATGGCAATAGTATTTTAATAATTAATAATTTTAATAATTAAAATTATTATTGCATTAATAGTTGTCTCTTTTCTACACCTTTTTTACTATTCATCCATGAATATAACTTTGACTGCAAATTAACCTATGCCTGCCCCTTCCCAGCTGAGTGAGCCTTTATTCAGTGTCAGTCCACTTACATCAAATCATATGCAATATTGAGGCCCCTTGCCCCGGAGTCCAATAAGATCACATCCACATGTTTTCATACTAATAATTCATTTGAATATATGATATTGCTGCTCAGTAGATTAGTCCTTTATTTGGTATAGTGAAAAAGAAATAGTATTTAAGTTATACTAGAGCGATGATAAGGCAAACCAAAAAAAAAAAGAACAAAAATAACTTTGTTTGAAATAGTCATTTGAATTATGGAGCCATTTAACTGCATTTTGTTTTGTTTTATTTGATGAATTCAGAAAATAGGGCTTTTTGGAAAAAATGCCAGACAGATATTATTACTTTTAATACAGGTGATCCAAAATCAATATTTTTTTTGTTTTATAAATTAATAATTACACAGTAAAACATGATTTACAACTAGTTTGACTTAACGTTTGGAATGATCTAAAAGAAAACAATTTACACAAGTTCAGTTTTTGGGCTACTTATAACTGCAAACAAACTTGCATTTTATTTGGACTTGTATGCGCAATTTATATTTAGTGTTCCATTCCACCAGGCTTACTTGCCCCGAGTCATGAGGTGATCATTTTTGTGTATTATACAGACAACATGCAGGAATTTCAGCATATTCCAATCCATTACAATAAACTAACATAATAACATTCGATACCTTGCTGTCTTGGCGTCCTTTAAAGATGGTGATCTTCATTTAATTAGTATAGGCCTTTAGTAAAGTTTGTAACTCCAACTACCCTGAATACCATATATGTTAGGCGTAGAGTCACACACTGCCTATATTCATAATATTGCTTAAATTACTCAGTGACTGTTTTATTAGCATTTATTCATTCATTTACCTGAAATTCTTAAACTTCATAAATATACGGTATTTTTGGGCCAGATAATTTACTGGGTGGGTCAAATAATTAACTGGGTGGGCCATTTTGGGTCATTGGGCACACTGAATTTACTGTGTGGGCCAAATAATTAACTGGGTGGGCCATGGCCCACCTAGTTTCTATGTTATTTACCTCCCCGTTTCCAGCAGCCGCTGAATTATTATCGGGGATCCCGAAAATAATTATTCTAATTACAAAATTCCTTCGTTTGTGACACACAGACATTTTCGAGCTTAACCATTCACAGGTATAGTTTACTAGCCAGTTACCAATGCAACCGTGTAAAAACCTTAAATTTTTTGAAAAATTGGGGGCGCTCTTCAAAAAAATGTGCTAATATTGCTTTAAAGGTCCCAGGAAATGCAAATAGAATTGATGTGGTTTGTATCAAGTCTACAAGGAGGGAACAAAAATCATTCAATATTTGGGTTGGTGATGACATCATTTGTGGTGCCATTGATTTTTCAGAGAGTAATATAAATTTCCAGGTGACTGGTGTGAATCTATTCATGACACTGACCTGAAAATCATAGTTCACTTATAATGTCAGTGGGAGTGTATTCTTTTTTCCGCCCTGTTTATTGGTAAAGGATGTGAGTAGGTGTATCATCTTCTTTCCTGGGACCTAAAAGGAAATCATCGAGTTCGATAATTTCAGAACTGCGGTGCTACATAATCAACAACATGTTGTCATGCCTGATTGACCTCCGTTCCCATCCCGAATCATTAATTTTTATTGTGCTAGGATGGGTCACTGAGGTTATCGTGTATATGAAAAAATAGTGCCTGAATTATCGAACTCGCGTATTGACTTCCAGAAACGGAAATTGGCGATTTCCTGTTTTTATACAGAGGCCAAAATTCACTTTCCCTAAATCTTATTATCGAACACACTGCCTACGTCACGGTTTTTCAAGGGCCCAGACGGCTTCTCTTGACTATTTGGCTCGCTAGAGGCCGTCGAAAACAGTTTTTGTTTTTGCTGATACAATTGATTAGATTTAAAAAAATCGAAGCTCGTGAAATCAAAAAGCTTTTCCATTGATTCAAATTAGCTACAATGTGTGGACTACTTTAACGCTTAAGGAAATATGTGCATGTAGGCTGAATAGTTGGAATTGGTATGGATGGAAAGCTTAAATAAAGTAGATTACATTATATCAAATAAGTTGAAATTGTCCACATTTGTTGAGTAGTTTGCCCTTTTAATTTTCCGCCCAATAGCTTACTCGAAAAACGATCCGACAAATCCACATCGCAGGCAATGGGGACGTCAAAGGTGATGACCATCATATCACAGGTGTTGCCACTTTTCCTATTCGAGTGACGTCCAGGGGGGGTAGGACATGCCACCTAACAGCTACCATGTAAATGCACGTAGCATTCCCACAAAATTACCTTTTGGAATCCCCAATGCCCAAATCGAGCAGTCGTGTCCTACCCCCCGTGAACTGCGATCGATGTGTTTTTATATCATATAATTAAAACACAACTAAATGAAACAAATAATGTCATTCTGTAACTTTTTTCAAATTTTATTATTACTTTCATTAATCCCTCCATATTACGTGTCAGCATGACAAAAAAAAAACAATTCGAGTCAACACGATAGCATTGGTCCATCACTTTGACGTCACTAGGAGCAAGAATTGGGCGCTTTTTGATCCATGAAGCATGGCGAAAAATCCGCCCGTTTTCTTCGTAGTCAAACGCAAAATTACATGACTCTATTTTGTTATTTTACTCAAATTGTATTTTTTTTCGGGAATTCCGTGATGTATGTACATATATTTTATAATGTAATGTCAAACTGAGCTTGACAAAAATCTTGACATATTTCCCTTTAAGTGTAATACCCGGTGGTGGGTCCATGTGGACCCAACCTGTTTTTTGTAAATTGTTTCTTTGCCCAAAATTTTTATATTGCCTAAATGCAGTTTTTTTGCGCATATTTTGGTGAGACAAATTCAAATCGGCCCTGGCCGTATATATAGCATAATTAAGCATTTTATTTCCACCAATGTAAATTTATTTATATTATGAGCCATTATTTTATGGGAAAAGTCCTTCGGGAACGAGCTTTTTTATTTTTTTAAAAGGAGAATGGGTGCGCATTGTTAAAATCGGTTTTTGGATCGCCATTTTGACTCAGTAACAACCGATTTTTAATTTTTTACCTGTTATGTGGTCGTGTCTATGTACCCTATCAATGAACAAGTTTGGACAAAATGGTCACTGGCAAAGTAATTTTTCAGATGGGGCCATACACTAACGGGAATGCGCAAGACCTCATACAGTTAGTGTAATGACCTTTAACCTTGAGTGTACTCCTAACCATGGTGCTCATGGAAACCTGTACACATCAATTAATCTACTTGAACTGGAAATGCCAAAAACAATAACTATCTGTACCCGTGAGTCATTATCTTGGATTTTTGGCTCACGATGATTTTAAATAATTCCCATAATTCCAAAATCAACTCCCAGAGTAATGTACAGAACACACGGACGTACTGACGTATAGCCCGCTCACTTTTTGAATACACATCAAATTCTTCATGGAAGTACCTTTGAGGTACCTGTTAAGTACTTACGGATGACCACCCCAATGGGTAACACATCGCCGGCCACCTAGGTACACACGCAGTAGCTTAACCACTAGTCACACCATGCCGGAGTACCTGTGTGGGTACTCCCATGCAAATGAGCTTTGGGCTCTGTGTGATTATTTTAGAAATTTTATCCATTATTTAACATTTGGTCACGTGTAATATGTTTTTAGACGAAATGTCATTATATACTGGTTTTTGGTGATGCTCAACTCAAATAAAGATGTTACTAAGCTTGAAAATGATCAGAAAGTCGTAAACAACAATGGAATGTTTGGCGCCCTCTATGGTTTAAAGGTAGCGGGTAGGGGAGTACCTGTGAAGGTACTCCCGAGGAGTAGCTGCAGAGGTACTCCACAACTGGTGGCTTACATGGGTACCCGTCAGTCACCTGGCAGGCAACTGTAGAGTACAATCATAGGATGGGTGCTGCTAAATAAACATAACTGCTATCCACCCAGTTGCTTGTGTACTCCACAATTACTTAGTTGTAGGTACTGCATCAAGAGTGCATCAAAAGGGTACACATGGAGTAGCTTAAAGGTGCTTGTTCCGATTTATGTGTATTGTGTTCTCTACTTGATATGAGAGCCTAGCACTTGCACATATACCCCCTTCAAGTACCGTGGGAAACAAACTTGCGGTTTTGATGCTAGACGCGATAATGCATAGTGCAAAGCCCTATTCACTACTGTGCTAATATTGATGGTTAACCACTAAAACGGCGGTTTTTTGTTTATATCTTGGGAATGAAATGGATTTGAGGGCTCAAATTTCAGGACGACAATGAGAAAAATACGGCCTTTCATCTGATATCAAAATCGACACTACTTCCGGGTAAATCAGGGGGGTCCCAAAGACGATCGGAACACGCACCTTTAAGCTCTGGCTTACACCGTGAGTAGGAATCTTGCTGTGTAGTGGGCTTGCGTGATAAGTAACAAGCACTGTGCAACTGTTGGCACATATAGACTATGGGACGTGGACCAAATAACCAACTGCATAACAAATACTGTAGTCCCCATCGAGGGGCTAAGGGAAAACCAAGTGTAAATTCATAATAAATTATTACAATCACATAACTGTCTGTTCCCGCACATAAAACTGGCACAATTTCTTAAAAATAAATAAAATGTCACCTCAATTTCTTTTTCCCAATATCAGAGACCAATAGATATGTATAGACTTCAGCAAACCATGAGCTAAAGATATTACAATGGACCCGGTATGTGGGCCATTGTTATAGCCAAGTGTTACCACCTCCACGATTCGGGTTGAGTGACAAATACTCGTCCTCTCTCACAATAACTAACCAGTGTACATTATAATATAGGTCGTTGACACTAAATTTTCTTTTGAAAACGCGGTAAATTGAATAGAAATGAAGTTAAGCAATAAGTTACGGATTTTGGTTCTGCACAAAGTTGTTAGGTCAAAGCTTGACCAGCAACATTCTCTCATGATGTTTGTTCACGTTTCTTCCTTTTCGAATAAATGATGAAAAACATGGCCAAACTTAATTGAACACGCACTATAGAAGCTCAATGTTTATTTATTTGTGAATGAGGTTAAGTATTTTGTCATGAAAAAGTACTCAGTATAAATTGGAGAGCGGTAACAGCTGAAATCTATTCAGCTGCGCGACAATATAACAATGGTCCTGCACTCCCAGATGAAAGGGAGTCTGAAGTGTTTTTTCTACACCGCATACCGGGCCGGTGATTGAATATCTTTAACTCCATTGTTTGCTGAAGTCTATGTGTATCCATTAGTCACTGATATTGGGGAAATGAAATTGAAGTGACATTTTATTCTTTTTCAAGAAAATGTGCCAGTTTTATTTGTGGGGACAGAGGGTTATATGATTTTAATAATTTATTATGAATTTACACTTGGTTTTCCCCTAGCCCCCCGATGGAGACAACAAAACAACAGCATAGAAGGACATGTCCCATGTATTAATATGATTAAGTAAAGGTATAAGTATGTAATGCTCGGGGACAGTTTGATATTCCGACGTGTCATTGCTCCGAAAGGTTTTTTTCTCCGAACGGTCATTACTCCGAACACACTGTTCTATGGAAGCTCATAATTCCGAAAGGTTTTTGTTCCGAAGGGTCATTAGTCCGAAGTTCATTACTCCGAAAAGTCGTTTCTCCGAAAATAAAGATCATTGCTCCGAAAGGTTTTATCTCCGATCGATCATTTCTCCGAAGGGTCATTGCTCCGAAAGATTTTTATTCCAAAGGGTCTTTATTCCGAAAATGAAATAAGGGTCATTAATCCGAAAGTTATTTGATCCGAAAGCTTTTACTCCGAAAGGTCATTATTCCGAAAGGTCGTTTCTCCGAATTTTCGGAATATCGACCTTTCGGAATAAAAACCTTTCGGAGTAAAAACCTATTTTTTTTTATTT
>JAMKCH010034009.1:0-14585 GCA_023653785.1 Ophioderma brevispina | reverse complement strand
TTTCATCTCTTATTTCATTCGGAAATGTCAAAGCATTATAGGAAGATAATTTTAAACGGGATTGCAGCAGATGCACGATGTTTAGAAAAACTCTCCGAAATTCAGGGAAATTACATTCGAGTGTTCTTAATGGTTATAGTGACCTAGAGTTAACTACCTATTATAATAAACAATAAAAGACCTTGGTAATAGTGATGAATGTCGAAATTGGCCAAATCTCCAGCTATAAAGCGTGATCGACGAATATATTTCCCACACCTTCAAGTTGTAAGTAAAGATTAGATTACGTCTAGCCATGAACACGATTTGTTTTCCATTTGGTATTTACGTTTCACTCATTATTTTGATGGATAGCACTTTTTCCCTACTCGAGCGATTTCATACTTACTTAGCACACATGAAGAAAACGTGCACATAGCCATTGCATAAGCATTAAGTATAATGCACCAGGGGCAGGTGTAATATTTACAAATGATCGTCAGAACAAAATGAGAAGTGTTTTTTTTTTATTTTGGTTTACTGCTCCCCTATTTAATATCAATCTATATTAAATCGAACATGAGATATTATTGACATATGGTTGCGTACTTGAACCAGTGAAACCTAAACGGAAAATTCTAATAAATAAGCTGAAGTTCCGGGCTGATGTTTCAACTATTAAACTGGGGACCAACACACCATGTGAGTGTACAAAAAACAACGAATTAAGGAAGTGAAAGTATCAGGTGTGATTGTCAAACCACACTATCACGGCCGGGAGGCCTGATGGATAATCGGCGGCCGACGGATCGGCCGAGGCCTTCTTCCGAAGGATTTCCCCGCGAACCACAGCGATTTACCCGCAATTCCTCGCGATTGTATTTGCGGGTTCCCGTGTTTTCATCGCAATTTCTCGCGCAGTTCCACGATTTCCAGCGATTTATCGCAATTTTACCGCGGGTGGCCTGGATTACTCCATTCGATCTGTAGATGTTAATTACCGGATTTCAGCTTGCTTTTTAGGGTAGGTTACAGGTAGTGACGTGCTAAAGTCTGCATTTGCCAGTTCAAGCTTCTTGAGCAACTTTAAGTGTTACTGAGATTTGTTGTCCCCGCCGAACAACGTTTGGGACGGGGACTATAAAAATGGGCTCCCGTCCAGTGGTACGTAGTCCGTATGTCTGTATTGTCCGTATGTCTGTGAGATAAAATGTTAACCTGAATGTCTGTGATAAAAATGTTAACCCTATGTGCTGGATCTTTGAAACAGATATCGGACAAACAAAATTCCTTCGCGACATTGAAAGTCCATCATGGCCTGCAGCGTTTTTGAATTTGAAAATGCGTGATACATGCGGATTAGGTAGGGCATCAATGAGCTAAATTAAATATATGCGTAATAAATGTATCGCTAAAACGGGACTTGAAACCACCAAAATGTCCTGCGCTACATGATCGTCCATCATGGCATGCAGCGTTTTTGCAATTTGACAGTATGGGATATATGCGGCTTAGGATTAAATGGGCTAATTAAAGATGCGTAATTGATGTATCTCTGAAAAGGTAAGTCGGATAGGCAAAATTCCTCGATACATGCGGACTTTACTAGGCTATGGGAGGGGGGGAGGCTGTGGGGAGGGGGTTGGGTTTGGGGAGGGGGTGGTTGGGTGTTGAGGAGGGGTGGGTGTTGCAAGGGTGTTGGGGAGGGGGTTGGGTATTGGGGGTGTGGGAGGGATGGTTTGGGTAGTGTGGGGGTTGGAGGAGGGGCGTGGGTGTTTGCGGAAGGGAGACGGTGTTGCGGGGGTGTTTGGGATAAGGGGCCGTGTTAGTAGGGTGTTGGTGAGGGTTGGGGTGTTGAGGGGTGTTTAGGAAGGGTGTTGGGTGTGCAGGGGTGTAGGGGATTGAGGTGGGGTTGTTGGGGATGAGGGTGGGTGGGGGGAGTTGTGGGGTGTTTGGGAGGGTGTGGGATGTTTTGCGGTTGGGTTGTGGGGATGGGGGTGGGATTGGTGGGGTATTGGGGAAGGGGTGGTTAGGGTGTTGAAGTTGCATTATCGCATGTTAGTGATCGTAACATTCGGCGGGGACCTATTTACGCATCGCGTAAAATACGAGTTCGCCTTGTTGTGGTTTCACTGAAGTTGGATTTTATAGAATAGAGTAAGTTTAGCAATGTTGAATGAATTCAGAAGTAGGTCGTACTCTGAGTCCTTGATTTAGCCCACATTAGGCCAAAACAAAAATTGTTGATTTTTTTTCCTTTATGTGCAAAAAGAATACCGACCATTAATTGAAAATTCACAAGAAAGTTTTTTTTTTTTCATTTTGAACTTTTCTGAATGTAAAAAAAAGATTGTTTTAAAAACGTTCTTAGCATGTCGTTTTCGGGTTTCATAAGTACAAAGATGCATTTGAGTAAGAATCAACGTGATTTTAGTGTTTGATTAACATTATTAATACAAACAAACAAACAAACAAACAAACAAACAAATTAACATTAAAAAAAAAGAAAAAAAAAAAACAAGTTTTTCCGATCCGACCGACCCAACTCTTAAAAAGTCAGCTATGGACAATCAAACAATTTTTTTTTGGCCTTATTCTTCAAGATGTATTTTGAATAGTGGGAATTTTGTAATTTTTTGCAAGATGAAAGGTTGATGTTTATAGTGGACCGCTAAGTCCCAGAGGGTGTATTGAGTCAATCCCCACAAGCCACTGTTTTTGCGGGAATTACCTCACTAAGGTCATTGATCCCACAAACTTCATGGTTCTTTTAAACCATGGAAACCCTCCTGGACTTAAAATTCTGTCATTTAGCTACAAAGCCTGTACTTAGGATTTTTTGACCTGATCATGTAAAGTCTGTGGTTCGAAATAAAACTCCTTTGAACACTTTATCCCTAAGTAATGACATGTGATTTGTACAGTTACAAGATGTGGCACATTGCAATTGCATTGTGGGATTGATCAAACACACCCTCTGGCTTAGTCCTGAAGCGGACATAAAAATCTTCCTTGGTGTCGCTTGCAAAACTGCGGTTGGTTTCCCAAGAAAGGAATAGTGGTTTGTGTATGTAAGGCCAGACTCGTACCAATTAGAAAACACAATACATTTTAAATCAGACCCAAGCAACCTTTAATTAACAGGGTATTTAAAGTATACAATCAAATGATGTGGTCAATTAACTATTTCTAACACAATTGTCAACTCAAAACGATTTCAGTTTTTTCCAAGTTGGGGGAAGGAATCTGGCATTGACAAGTTTATTTTTTTTTAATTGGGACATGTTTTAATGTAAACTTTGATGGATAGGTGCTTATTAGGGTATAAGAATTGTTTTATTAGGCCAAAATGCACTATAAAAATTATCATTAATGACTGTTATTTCTGATGATATATATGTTATGGTCTGGGTGTCTTCTTGGTAATGCTTGGTCTAGTGAGTTAAGGAAAATAATTGAATCCTGAAGCTCGTTCAACAGTTGTGATAAATTGCGCCAATAAGTGCTGTGTTTTGGGGGCTAATGATGTCATTTTCTTTTAGGTGGTAAAGCGGCAGACAATGTATACTCGATATAAAACTAAAAGCAGCAAACCTCAAAAACTCATGCCAAACATGATGAAGACTAACGGTGGTAGATTCAAGGGTGGTCGAAATTCCCCAAATCATGAATTATCCACAAACCTAACTCAGATTCGTCAAATTTCAGTTGCTAACCGTCTATCCCTCATAACCTAATAAATTGATCCCCAAATCCTTCAAAATTTTTCCCCCAAACAGACAAAATTATTCCCCAACCTACTAGCAGAATTTTGGAAGAATGGATGCCCCTGGCAGAATGAAAATCCCCAACTGTTTCAAGGATAATAAAGTCCTCAGCCTGAATGCCATTTGGATTGGTGGTGACATACCATTAGGTCTAACATGGTCATGATCCACATTGAGGGATTCCAGGGACTCCCAGTATCAAACACCTTGACCAATTACAAAGTGACAGAACTGGGTGCTGGACGGACCTTAGATGCGCATTATCCACAGCACAACTATGGTCTACTTACACCACTGTTTTGCGGAGTCTTGTTAAAAAAAACATTATTTCTCACAAAATCAATGTCATTTGTTCCATTTTGGCAGGTATTGCATGTTGGTAGTTATAATTGATGAATTACCCTATCTAACAAAACGTACTATTGAAAGCTTTTTCAAGAATTTTGTATTAGATTGTATGAGTTTAACCCTTTAGGGTGAGTTCCGATAGTTTTTCCCTGAGGATTACACCCTCCTGAAGATTTAAACCCCATTGGTCAAAATCATTTTTGATGAGGCTCATTAAAAAATTATTCTTTAGAGTTTCAAGGGTGTTAAAAAATAGAAGGATTTAGATGGTTACATGTAGAAGTGATTACAACTATTACAAGGCCCTATTCACTACGTTGCTAATTTTTCTTTATGGTTTAAACAACCCTAACAAGGGCTTTTATACCACAAAAATACCCATGTTTCTATGGTAATTGTAGTTTTTGTCTCTATCTTTTGGAAAGAAATGGATGAATTTGAAAGCTGAAAATTTCAATGACAAGAGAAAAAGAGGCCTTTCATCTGAGATCAAAATTGAAACTACTTTCGGATAAGTGGTGTCCCGAAGATGATTCAAAACAAGCACCTAATTAAGCTGTATTTGTGAGTGGAAACCAAACAAAACCTCTTAGGGATCTAGTGGTTTGCAGGCTTTGTTCATTATGTACAGAGTTATGATGGCAGAATTAAGATGTGCACTGGGGCTGTGTAGTGAGCCGGTTTTGTTCGCAAAAAAAAAAGTTTATTCTTGAGGAAAAAAGTCTATAACTAAAGTGCACCCTGGTTGCTTTATAAGCACGCTTATGCAGTTCAGTTTTTCCCACATCTTCATCATCTCCCTACATTACCCCCTCACCCTGATTGACTTGAGTTTTTGTCAGTAATCTTGAAATCTCTGAAACCAAAAAGACCAAGAACCAATTGACGGCTTGGCGCAATCAATGAATTTCAATCAATGGGGATTAGGTGATCGCCCATGCCCTACTGCTGTTCAATAAAGTAAAGCGACAGGTTTGATACTTGACGCGATTTTTTCAGCCGCGTGAAATGCCAGACGATTTTTTGCTCGCGAGGTCGTGTCAGCGATTCAGGCGCCCGCAAGTCTGCGAGACCCGCCGGGCGATTCCAGCATTTTTCTGTGCCCGCGGGGACAGCGAGAGAGTTCAGGGGAATCGCTGAAGTTAAAATGAGTTAACTTTTTTATGCAGATTCGCTGAAGATTTTTTTACGTTCATCCAATCGGAAGTCTTCATTTGGCCCACGTGTGAGTTGCAATCCAAGGTCAACATCCCCAAAAATAGAATTGGTAAAAATGCAATGCCTCATGGCGCATTTGATGAGAGTGACGATCAAATAGGCGGCGCTAATAGAGGAGTGGAAAAATACTCACCACAATGACAACAGATCCGACTAAAGGATATCTTAAGAAAAAGGAATTCGTGGAGGGAGGCGATATCCTCCCCTTACGCTAAATTTTGAGGGGCTGTAATGGAGGCAAGAAGCTTATTATTATATTCCATTATTTTAGACCGATGTGCAACGTATGTACCACTTCGTTCGTACCCATCTCTGGGCTGGATTCACATTTGGACAACCACATGTTTGGACAAGATAATAAGAATGCCTATGGTCGTCACAAGACTTAAGACATTTCTGATTTCAGTTAAGTCTTACGGCCACAGGAGCGACAATTGAGAAGGCCGTCGAGCAAAAGCAACAAAAATGAGAAAAGAAAAATTTATCCCCCCGTCAAAAGCATTAGGATATAGCACGAGGAAGGAACCAATCTGGCATAGCCAAAATGCGAATATGTTCTATGTGATTATTTTACCCCAACCTGCCCCAGCATGTGATATTTTCGCTGCAAACTGCGGGCCAAACTATTTCTTGAAATAATAAAAATGCTTAAAATCACGTTATCCAAAATCACTGGTTACGTTTACGCTATTATTCTTTGTATACCCCGGGTTGTTTACTAAATTGCGAGGAGTTGAAAATATTGCGTGAATATACGCACAAGCCTTATAATTGGGCAAAGCTACCAGTCTTGCACTATACTGGCAATACCATGAGGTTCGCGGGCACATTTTTTCCAGCTAGATTACGACTAGCGGAGAGAAAGAAATCGCAAAAGATGGCGTGAAATCGCTGCCATTCGGGGAGGAAAAACTCGCGGCGATTTCTCGCACGAAAAATCGCGTGATAGGTAGTATCAACCGGGCTTAAGCCAGAATCCCACCATTGACACTATTGGTTTGCAATTTAATTGTAAATCTAAAAACAATAATTATCCCTGTCCATTTGCGGGCCATTGCGTCTTCAGTTGTTAAAACCTTATAAGTTGTGTTGCTCACAAGTACAAAGTGTGTTTTATGAAGACTTCTAGTTGAGCCTTACTTATTCAAAATTCACACAGTTGGACAAACATTATGCAAAGAACATGATTTGTTGAAAATGAGGGGTCGCCCTCATCGGGAAATTCCGAGTCGGCTTTAATGTAAGGTGAGAGCATTGCAGTATCCATTGGATATTAATAAAATATATGGAATCTTATTAAAGGGTTACCAACGCCTGCTTGAGCTGTAGAGATGGCTTACATTGATACACTTTGACTTGCGAGAAAGAAAGTGGATCCTTTCCAGCATTGCTGTCATTTTACCAATGGGTGGCAGTGCGTTTCACGTATCAGCACAATTTGAACATCTCAAACTTGCCAGATACCTTGGGAATAAATATCGGTAGTAGGACTAAACTGAATCAACTTTTATAGATTCTTTTACAGAATACAGTAGACCATGAAACATATTCTTCACAATGTCTGAGCTTCTTTGGATTACCGCCACGGTTACTTCAGAGAGAAACAAGGATTAAAGTGGCATATTGCCGTGGAAAGAAAATCCAAAATTGATATTGCGTAAGTAAATCAGCTTTGTGTTAAGGATGGAATTATAAAACAATTTTTTGCTCGGGTTCCATCAAAAATTATCCATTACAAATAAAAAAATATCTTGATAGGAACAGAACGGAATTTAGAAGCAAAGTTGGGGCTCCTGGACTAGGGTAGAACTGTCTGAAAAGGCAAATCTTACCAATGTACCCCTTAAACTAGGTTAATGACTTCAAAGGCACACTGCGGAATGCCTTGTGGTAACTAGTGGTAGTTGCAAAGGTCCTGGACTCGGAATGTTGTGAGAAATTGTGATATGTATGGGAGTCAAGATGGAAGCTGGGGTATTGTGGTATATGGTAAGTACTCATACAGGTTTGGCTAAGTAGGCCTTGGTTAGCAAAAGGGTGTATTTCCAACTAAAGGCAGTACTAAGTGAATTCCAATCCCATGATGCACATTGGCATCAAAATCATACTACAAAGAGATCATGTGACTCCCACACTAAACTTGCCTTTTTACCTGACTTGCAATGTGTTTCAAAGGCATTATATGTATCATTATGCATAAAACCTTGGGATTATGTAGTATTTGTCAGCCCATTTCCTAAAAGAGAGACATTAGAAGTAGTTTGTTTCCAAGCTGACTGAGATTTCACTCATTTCAGTCATTAGGCAGCACATTTTATGTGCTAAAAAGAGTATAAGACTACTTGGTATAAGTCTGGGTTAGTCCTTCACGAAATTGATTTTTCTTTCAAAAAATAATTATAGGCCTAAGGAAATTGGGCGGTACTAAAAGGTGAAAAAATCCTCATGGATGGCGATGAAAAGGCCCATCCATGAGGATTTGTCTCACCTCCGGTTTACAACAACACTTTAACAGTTATATTGAGAGAAAAAGGTCCATCATGTAGGACTAACCCATGTGAAACCTGGGTTAATGTGACTTGCACTTGAGATCCAGTTGTTTTTCGTTGGTTGGTATCTAAAAAGGGACGTCATACTTAAGTCGTGGGTTTAAACAGGGTTAAACCCTGAGTTTAAACCGGGTTTAATGTTGGAATGCACTGAGGAATACCCGCTTTTGTTTCTGTGGATCGGTAGTCTGAAAGGGAGTCTAACTAAGAGTGGGTTTAACCGAGGGTTAGTCCTACAAGAGTGGACCTTTATCCTTCCAACATACTCTTAAAATGTGCTGTAACAGGTGAGAAAATTCCTCATGGATGGGCCTGAAAGGCTCATTCATGAGGAATTTTCTCATCCATTACATTTTACTTTCACAGTATTTTGAAGGCACAAAAGGTCCACTCATGTAGGACTAACCCTGGTTTAAAACCCGAGATAAAGTTAGACTCCCTTTCAGAATCCAACCTTATGTGTTTAAAAATTTGAAATACATGGTGGCTTTGCATGGGTCACATCACTTCATAAAGCAAAGTTCCAAATCACTATGGGCAGGTTCAACACCACCTCGGCCACAGAAATCTGTGCCAGACCAAACTATTTTCACACCCTATAAGTCGTAAACACACCCCGTCCATATAAAAATTTTTGTCAATTCTGAATTTAATTACCATTCAATAACAAAGTTGGAGTAATCCATTTTGTTTTGCATAAGGGTCTCACTAATCATTAGCAAGTAATTGTAACAATAAATATAAGCCTTTTCATTTTATTGTTGACCCGCCATAAAGTTAACAAGAAAAAAATTGCAACAAAGACTGTGTGTCTACTACTTTCAAATTTTTGACTCTGACTCAGCAACTAACATTTGCAGTACTACACTGTAGTACATGTTTCAAGTGAATTTTGTGGTCAGCGACCAACATTAACTCACCCATGTAGGTTACACGCTACTTATTTATTATTTAAGTTGCATGTCTCTCTACCCTAAGGGCATATTGGTACACTTCTCCTTTTGTTTCTGGGAAAAAAAAAGGATGCTGGCATGTGTGAGGTTAAACAGTAGCAGGCAGTAAATTTTGCAAATTTAACTGATCTTTTGTGGAAAATTTATTCACATGGTTCTTTTATTTTTCAAATTGAAAACTCATTAAAGTTAGCAAAAATATATAGGCCTAACCTGCTAATAAGACCTATTGCTTTGCAAATTGTTTCTGTACTACTGGAGGTACCTCCTCTTTTGTAGCCCTGCCTATGGTCATTAGCATTAAATTAGGAAAGGTCATTTGATTTGCTTACATTGCTGCTGTCTTTACCAAACATTGTCTTGTTTCCTTTGAACAGTAGCACTGATACACTTTGTTTTATTTTTTGTCTCAAAACATGCAGAAAGAGTACTCCAACTTTGCTTTGACCCAAAATAGGGCCATAATAAATGAACTGAGCTATTGCCTCTGACTATGTTTACTCTGTTAAAAGGGCCACAGTTTAAACACGTTTTGGAAAATCCTCATAAAACATCAGGTCTACCAGGAGAAAAATGAATATTGTGTGAGGTTCTGGTTATGCATGGATGATGTATCCCTCTTTTTTCTCACCAAAGATTGTGAAAGAATGCTTTGCCTTGTAACCAACCATTCTGTGGTCAGACCCCACCTTGTAACCAAAGAGTACACCAAATGTAACTAGTAAGACCCCTTAGTGTGAGGTCATGGTCATTACAACAAACAGGCCAGGTTTAGTGTTTATTAGTGTAATGAGATTTATTGCTAACAGGTTGCCAAGGAGAATTAGTTAAAAACATAAGTAACATTCAGGTCACACTGTACATGTGCCCATTTTCATGGCATGGAAGTCAAGGACCTCTATAGGTGGTTATTGAATGTACTGATGAATTTTAATTGTACAGGATTAAGATGCCATGAAATTCCAAGGGTTTGAATTTCTGGATGAAATTAAAGCCAATTATTTCAGTCACTCCAAGTCTCCAAGTTGTACCACACGATGGCCAAAAAACATGAAATCACCCCCTCCCCGAACAATTCTCCTATGCATCTCCTATCGGAGAGTGCCTGAAGTGAACATACCAGCAACTGTGGCTTTTGGGTATGCTATTCACAAAACAGGAATATTTGTCAATATAAAGATAACATTGTGAGGATCACCCCCTGCTCGCTACCCCCCACCCCCCCCCCCCCCCCCCCCCCCCCCCCCAAGCTGTTGTATATGGCCACAGCACTCCAAACATTAAGCTGCAGGATTATCAGAGTGTTCCCTGATGGACACTCCAGAGTTTAGAAACTCCAGAGTTTCAGCCTGGTTTGGACACTACTAATAATATCCATTCAATTTTTTCACAGACCTTGTTAAAAGGTTGTAACATTTTAGTTCACACATATTAAAATAGGCACACCTGGGGGACTTGAGTTAAGTGCATTTCTGTCGATTGCTGAAACAGGAGAGAAAGAATTTGTGTGTGTCGATCTTTTTCAATATTATATAAAAAAGGAAAATAACGGTCGGGCTAAAATGTTTGCCAGTTACGAGAGAAAGTTTTCAAAAGTGTCAACCCATTAAACACACACACACACACGCACACAATTTTAGGACAATTTTGCTTCTGATCTATCCAAAAGAGTGACAAATTTTTAACTCAATTTTGTAATCAGATGTTTTTGGTTTTAAATGCTTCCATGTGAGTAGTTACAGAAGAAAATAAAATCGACCGCGGCCTTTAACTGCCATTTTAGGAACAGTTCATGTATAATCTGCAACTTTATTGTGCGATTTCAAAAAGGGCTATAAAAAGGATTAAAATTAAAACAATATTTTCAAGTAATTTTTGTGTGCCTGTGGCATTGGGAGCAAAGTATATTGGCTGACAAAAGAGAATTGCTCTGATGACATTTAGTAATTTTGTGGGAACAGATTATGTATGAGTCGTTTAACTTTCTGTTGTAACTAAGACCTGGAGAAGGCTTATTGGATTGACATTTGCAACAATGCGGACTGTGTGGGGGAGGGAATATCGTAGCATTTCGTACAAAGGACTTTGTCATTACTGAGTCAATTTCACTCGAATGCAAAAGGCGACGTCACCAATTGGGCTGGCATTCATAAAATCTAGGTTGCATGAATTTCGAATTGGGTAAAATTGGCATAGGCTGCTGTTGCTCTTTATGAAGCTTCTAGTTCATTTGTTGAGGTTTTCTGTTACATTCTAGGGGGCACCCGGCACACCACTAAATCCTTCCGCATTTGATGTACATGTAACCCTTGATAGTCCCGGTAAAAAATAGCGCCTATGTGAAATATATCAGCGTCCGAGGAACCAGGTTTGAATGACTCTTGTTTGTTTTTATGAAAAGGATAGAATACATGTAGTAGGACCCCAATAGTCTGAAATTGTTAAAGGTGCAACGAGAGATTTCACATACATATCAGGTGTTCCTAAAAAAATCAAAAGTACTATTTTTTGCCCTGATGTAAAGCTTTCCATCAAAAATAACCCCACCTGAAAGGATTAAGCTGAGAAATGTTTCTTTTGTACAAAAATTTGGAAATTTCTAATTTTGTATAGGAGCAAATACCAAATTCAACCTGTGTTTTATATTGAAATAATAAGCAAATCAGAATCACCTTTTCTCTCTTCTAAGGCATTTCTGTAACATAATACAAGGTAAGAAATCGATTGAGTGTTTAGTCTACAATGTATATGAAATTACTATTGTGACACAATATTTGGGTGCCTCAAAAATCTCTCGTTGCACCTTTAAGATAATATTCCAAATCGCATGTGTATGGCTGCTGGGTATTGGAATGATATGATGGATGGATCTGGTAAGGAAGGAGGAATGCCAGCTAAAATTTGTGATGGCACTGTTCAAGTGCATTTATCTCAAAGTTTAAATAAAAATGCTTCAAAAAGGCATTTTAAATTAAATTCTCACATTAGTGCAAGACATTTACGCAAGCAAAACATTGAAAATATTGTCACGTAGGGTGGAAATAAGAGCGTGAATCATGGCATTTTTATGTGTATTTCAATGAGAGTTTTTTAGTGGTGTACCCCTTTATAGCAAATTATACTCCTTTAATCTGCTCATCAGCTGAGAAAGCCTTTTGAGTTTATACTGTATTGGTGAACATTTTTCACAATTGTTGGATGAATCAAAAAGGTACATTAAACCACACATTGCCGCATGTACAGAACTCATGATCGAGACCATCACCATACACTTACAATTTTAGAGAGATTTCCAGAAGTTGGATGTGAAGGGTGAATAGATACCTCACTCGGTCATGCCTAATGTCTTCAACAAAACTTGGATGGCAAACCTGGAGCAGTGCCTCAGCCATGTTTCTGCGAAACGAGCAGAGAGTGAATCACTGCCTGGTTGCGTAGGAGTTGGGGCAGCTGAGATAGCAGCTGTGGTAATATTGACATAAGATAGGTGATGGTGGGTCAGGTGATAGGGTAGAGGGATGGTAACAGAATAATGGCAAGGGTGCCAAATTCTTTTAAAATCATTTCAAACTGACCACTGAAATTATGTGTGGCAAGGTATGCTGTGGGGTCAGATGGTATTAAACACTGAAGGAGTAGGCATACTCAAGTTTTTCCACATGTATGAGGGGTTTGCCTATTGGCATCTTTTTATGACATTGTGATGTTCAGGAAGCAAGAAGGGAGGGAGAAGAAGACAAACAGCAGGATGAGGGAAAATTCATTTACAAGTTCCAAAAGTATGCATATAAGCAGAGGCTGTTTTGAGTCAATCCCACAATGCACCAGTTTTGGACAATTTCCTCAACAGGGTCATGTGAACCCACAAAAATCCTATTCTTAACCCCTGACTTTAATGCTCATTTTAGCCCACAAAGCGGTTAGTACTTAGTGAATTTTTAGCATGATTATGAAATATCTTGTGGTTCTTAAACTTTTGGAACACTTTTTATCCGTAAGTACTGACATGTGTTCAGTACGGTATAGGCACATTGCTATGCATCATGGGATTGATTCAAAACACCCTCTGATATATGAGAAAAAAGCTGGATTCTTATTGTCTGGAGGCAAACTTTTGGGTGTGGCTGGCAGAAAATAAATGGAAATCATTTGTAAATGCAGTTAAAAACAATACAACAAAAATGCTGCACATTTGTCTTCGGCTTTTAGGCAAGTGCCAATGCTCATGACCATCATTTAAAGGTTTACATTGCTCTGCATTGGGCCCAACTGTACAATAGAACTGTCTTAGCAAATTAAAGGTGCGTGTTCTGATCGTCTTTAGGAGTTGGGACCCCCCTGATTTACCCGGAAGTAGTATCGATTTTGATATCAGATGAAAGGCCATATTTTTCTCATTGTCGTCCTGAAATTTGAGCCCTCAAATCCATTTCATTCTCAAGATATAAACAAAAACCCGCCGTTTTAATGGTTAACCATCAATATTAGCACATTATTGAATAGGGCTTTGCAATATACATTATTGCTTCTCCCATCAAAACCGCAAGTTGTTTCCAATGGTACTTGATGGGGCGTATGTGCAAGTGCCAGGCTCTCATATCAAGTAGAGAACACAATACACATAAATCGGAACAAGCACCATTAATCTGTGGCTCTTTCAATACCTTCACATAATGAGAGCTAGTCCAGACTGCAGTGAAATCTAGTATAGAGCATTGTATACACCGTGCTTTTGAAAATATTAGTTAAGGTACATGGCAAAGGGATTCATTTCATGGTAATTTCTGAGGTCAGTAGGTCATTCAAGCTATTACTGATGAAACCTCCTTGTAGAGGGATTTCTTTGAAGTTGAGATTACAACCTCATCCTGGGGAGCTATGAATAAACACCTGAGATGTTATTTCAGTTTTATAACCATCTACAAAGTTCAGCCATTTTAATGGCGAATACTTTGTAGCAGCCGCAAAAGCTTTCATGATGATGAAGAAGAAAATGGTTTGCGATTTGTCTGGGTTCTGTCCCTAGAAAGTAATCAACTTATGACAGTCTTATAAATCATGTTTCTTCAATACAAAACCATTCAAGAATGCTCAATCACCACAAGACAAGCGGCCATATTTTGTTTCCTCCATGGACCACAGTGTTCATGTTGGCCCTACAGAGAGAGAAGTCCATAAATGTGACTTTTTTTGTGGGTGAGGCATTTTCATGAATTTGGTAGTTCTGGGGATAACCACAGGGATAACCTGCTTAAAAGATTTGAGAAGTTCTGTTCTTTAGTTCTGTGAAGTTTGCCTTCATAAAGATTTAAAGATTGTAGAGAGTAAAAAAATGTGGACAATAATGACTCTGGAAAAACTTCTTCTGTGAAATTAACTTGTTTTTGTCTTCATAAAGATTCAAAGATTGTAGAGAGTAAAAAAATGTGGAAAATAATGACTTTGGAAAACTTGTTCTGTGAAATTAATTTGTTTTAAAATATTCTTCATCCAATGTACATGATGGTAATGAACTGTTGATGCCAAGAAGCCAAATGGAGATGAGTTTTACTTTTATGTTGACCGTACTTCTGGCATGGAATCGGAGATTAATGAGCGTGTAGAGCTTATTAACCCTTTCATCCCGGGTTGATTCTGTATCAGTTACAACACAAAGTCAATGGCTTTTGAGATGGCTTCTAAAATGGCATACAGTCATTTGAGAAGCCATCTCAAACACAACTGACATAAGTCTAGGTTTGTTAGGGCTCATTTGAATTATTCCAAATATG
>JAMKCH010034008.1:0-28215 GCA_023653785.1 Ophioderma brevispina | reverse complement strand
GGATGACCTAAGTATACACAGAAACCAGCATGCAGTAATCTGTGGTGTACATTGTATGTGTCCATGCAACCTGTTGACCGCAACCAAAGCCCACAAACAAACGGTTCGCGATATAATATATGACAGCAAACAATACTCCAGTGCATTTCCCAGTTCAAACTTGGTGCCACTGCCGGAAAATGCCATGCATAGTAATGTGCATTGTCAACCTTATTAAAATTAAATGTCACCTTGTAATGATGACACTGTGGATTTAGGAATGATCTAAGTAATACACCAGACATCACAGATAGTACATCTCCCTAGTCACATAATATCGAGCGCTAATCTACGATTATGTACGGAGTGACTTCTCTGCAAACTTAACCTCAATTTCGGGATTGAAACTTATGACGTCAAACGTTACTGACTAAAAATAACACCAACACTCAACAACGGAAGTCTATTAAATTCTGTTTTCAGCTTCCGATAGCGAAGACAACGGATTTTCCATTATCATTGGCGCCTAATGATTTTACCACCGTGAGGTCTAAAAAGTCTCGTCGAATGGCACACGCACACATTGGCAACAGACTTCCCAATCTGTTATCACAAAAATATGGACTTCACCATTCAGTAATGATCGGCGCTCTTCATTTGGTAATTGTATTGGTAAGAGTGTGTACGTGCCGCCATTTAAGTTTTGTCGTCTTGGCAACATCGCCTACCCATTGTTGAATCACGGTCGGAAGAATGTTGAGCCACGCGCCGTGGCAAATCTCATTGCACTGCCCTAGGGAGTTCACAAGTTTATTCGATGGTAACATGCCAAGTGGCTGACAATGTACCAACAACTTGTTAACATATTCGGCCCGGTCAGATTCTATTTTTTGTACACTGGATATTGCGAAAATACTTGCCTATCGTAACGATTTACCGCACCAAAATATTCTTAACTAAAATGTCTAGTTATGTGAATATGTTTTATCATCTACGGTTATTTTGCAAAAAAAACAAAAAAACGTGAAAGAACGATCCATACAAGCATTTTCTTAGGCTAGGCCTATCATCTGGCTCAATTATCGATTGCTGCTGTCAATCAATGCCACACTCCAACCCTCAAACTAGTGGCCTAACGGGTGTTTTTGTGAGTAACCCTTTCTAACAACAGATCGACCACCTGATTCTCCGATTTCGCGATATCCAATGTACCGCAAAACCGTTTTTTTTTTCATTCCTTGTTCAAGCGTTTAACACAGCGTTTGGCTGCTGGGGAGCCCTATGACATAGCACAGTCTAAGAATAGCCGGCCCAATTAGCGATGCGGATACGGAAGGTGGCGCTGTGACCGGCCTACAATGCTATGGGAGCGTAAAATGGTGTGAGCAGGGTTTCGAGGTACCAATAAAATGCATGCAATACATGTATACATGTAGACACTCTTAGCTCGAAGAAATTGTTAGTCAAGGTTTTCATTTTGTCAGTTTGAATGGCCACTGTGGTTTAGGGTACCGCCAGGGTGGGCGGCACTCCCCCCGAGTTTCAACCTTCCGGAAAACAGGTTGTTACGCCTAAATTGTGTAAAAATTAGTTGTTTTTTTTAACCTATATGAAGTTTCATCTTAATAATGTTCGCCCCCATGATGTGTCGCATTATGTGGTAAATGTTGTTTGGTATGTTTCTTCCTAAATCACTGTCGACCCAAAAACAACATTTATTTTAACTTTGTTTTCTATTTAACAATTTGCTCCGATGCTAGCTAGGGATATTACTCCGAGTGAACACATACAGAATGGTACCCGAGGGTAATTATACAGAATGGCACTCTTCGTCACTTTTCCTGAACAACTGGACCTGGAAGGAGCCATATGTGCACAATACTGACGTACCACTAAGTTTGGTTATAATCAACATTGAATTTGAGATTTCAGTACGATGACTGTTTGTGTTGAAATTTGCGCAAAGCACACACACCAAAAAAAGTTATCCCGGGGAGCCTGGGGGAGCACAAACCAAGCGTCAAACAGCCAAAATTACCGATAAAAAAGGGGTTAACTGAGTTCTACCGGGTCGAAATTGCTAAAATTTTTTTATTTTAAAGAAGAGTCTGTGTGAAAATGTGCCAATTTGCGAACAGTAGAATGTCTTTGATGCACCACTATCATTGATTGGCGAAATTTAGAAAATCAAAAAATATCAAAAATCAGATTTTTGCATTTTTTTAAATGAGTACAGATGTCGTAACATACCCTGCCACTATAAGACTAAAATCCCACCTATAGGGCAAATGTATATTTTAAAGTCCATCATGTCCATAGCGGACACTTACTTAGTCAACCCGTAATTGAATTGCAGAGTTCAAATGCTTTGATCACTGCTGTTTTGTTATTCCTTTCCTATCTAATATACTTATAGCCAATTCTACAGACTATCCTTCACTTTTAAGCTTTTCCTGCACATTTAAAGGTACGTGGCCCGATCGCTATATGGCCTCGTCCCCAGAAGCCCTAGATTTTTACCGGAAGTGGTCAACTTTTTGGATCAGAAGAAAGCTACTATTTTTCTCAATTACCCTGTGAAATCTAGAACCGAAAAGATGTTTGGTTTGGAAGTTATGATGCGAAAATGGTGCCCCATTTGGTCGACCATATTAATATTACACAGTAACTCTATGGGCTTACAAAAAATCACTTTTTAGCTCTCGCATTAAAACATATGAAATATCGGCGCGAAACTTTAACAGATGGGTTTTGGAAGTGAAGGCCAATCTATAAGATGAAAACTTCATATCCGTAAACGGTCCATCCCCCTTTAATTCAGAATATTTTCCTCACTTTCGGTGTGAATCTCGATAGTGGCCTTTAAAGGTTTTCCAAATTGTTGAAAATTGGGAGTTTTTGGGTAGCAGTACTCATTTTTTCTAAAATTAGGGTCATTGGGGGCAATGATGCTGAAAATGGGATTGTCTTATGGCCCAAAAAAATATTTTTTGATTTTCCTCATCCGACTGACCCTATACCATCGTCCCTACCGGTCATACCACGGACTATGGTAATAAAGTGGACCACGTAAAAGGGTAAGATTTGACCCCATCTTTTTAAGGCTATACACCACTAATCACTTACACACAGTAGTCTATGGAAAAAAATGGAAACTTTGAGCATGTTTTCTTTCAGATTAAAACTCTCACAGAGGAAATACAACCAATCTCACACACGCAAGTACAAGCGAAACATTCACCAAAAAAACCACAAGTTTTTGAAACTATGGGCCCGAATTCCAAAAAGGTGTTGGGAGTGCGATTTTAAGCGAAACGTTTATCTATGAGATAAATGCTTTAGTAAAAGCAATTCCAGAAGAAGTTAGAGTTAAATAAAATTTTAACCCTGCCCAAAATCCAGCAAAAATTAACTAGGTGCAGGCTAGTTGAAGAAGTGTTTTTTTTCGTGTTTTCATCAAGTGCACAGATCATTACACTGTCAATGGACAACAGCAATGGCGCATATCATTTCCGACCCAGTGGTGTAGCACCCTAAACGGTACGGAAAGCCATTGTAACACTTTGCGTGCTCAACATTAAACACAATAGGGCCTTTTAATACTCAAGTTAGCATCTTCAAATAACGATGATGTTACTCCTGTTTAAAGCTTTTAGTGCTGCAGCAAAACCCAAAAAAAAAACAAAAACCATTTTAGGGAGGAGTTGGTTACCGGGGCCAGGAATAATAACATTTGTCATCATAGCTAAAATTGACCGTAGGGAAGTGGAGTTCATGACACAACAGTGATGACAAAATTAAAAGTGGGTTGGCAATTTGCATACGATGCATTTCCCAATTGTAAGCCATCTTAAAGCCAAAAACACATAAGAAGACAAATTTGGTGTAAAAAAAAAATTTTCTGGGTCAAGGAGTTCAATAATAAAACTATTCCCAAAAACTATAAAATGTTTGCATGTGCCGATATTTTCCAAGATGGCTGACATTTTATTTGGGCACAAACCTTGCATTTCTTATTATATAGCCTATAAGATGATTTGGTGCATTTTTTATGTCAAATTAAAAATTTCCTGGGTCAAGGAGTGTAATAAAACTATTTAAAAACACTGTCAGGTAATTTAAAGTATGAATGTTCATATGTCATATTTCCCAAAATGGTCAACATAGAAAAAGGCAAAATAAATCCCTTTATACTCATGCTATACAGCACCTAGGAGACGATTTTGGTGACAAAGTGGATGTTTTTATAGTTTTCAAAAATTTCAACAGACCAATTCTCAAAACTGTCAGAGATTCGTGAGTCATGTTATCAATGGACTACCAATGTGACAACCCAAAGTGGACAACCTTGACTACTCATGTATTCCCCAAAACTATATCTGTAATTGCAGGGGAATTTTTGATATTTATAGGCCTGTATTATTTTATAGAAACCATTATTTGTTTTTTCAGATATGTCAAGAGTAAATCCCCGAATTTCGAACAATTAAAATGGTCCATTGTCATGTGACACACCTATTGGTGTTGGTGGGCGTTCTAAGGGGGCATTAAAGCGCAGTTAGGAAAGTTCTAAGGAGGATTACCGGGGATTCTGTGTTTGGTACTTACTGATCAGCATCTGGGTTATATTGCGCACTTTGCCGCATTAAAGCAATATTAGCACATTTTTTGAAGACGCCCCCATTTTCAAAATTTTGATATTTTTTGCACAGCTATGTTGGTAATTGTCTAGAAAACTACAACCTGCTAACGAGAATGCTCAAAACATGCGTATTTATCATAAAATGAGCGAGTTTTTGTAATTAGAATTGGGATCATAGATTGACTGAACGGACAGAGCTGGAAATGCTAAGTGTATTTCCGTCCAATGATGAAATAGTACCAACCTTAGAAAAGACCCTCTAACTTGACTGAGCCGGCTTGAACCATGAAACAACTAATAGATGAGCGTAGATACGTAATGCCTTATTTCCCGGTATTTTCATATATTGGAAGGCGTTCCAGCAGCCGTTGAATTATTATCGGGGATCCCCGATAAATAATTCATCTAGTTACAAAAATCCTTCGTTTTGCAACATATAGAACATTGTAGAGCTTAACCATTTTATAGTTTACTAGCCAGTACCAATGCAACCGTGTAAAAATCTCAATTTGTTTGAAAAATTGGGGGCGCTCTTCAAAAAAAAGGGGCTAAATTGCTTTAAGCCTGAGCATTTGCAGTAAGTTCACACTCGGGGTAGTGGATTTACAATATGGGCTATATTGGAACACAAAAAGTTGACAAGTGCAAAAAACAATCACCCTTTATATTCATCCTACAGTTTTTAGAAAGTCTATGAAAATCCTTGAGCCCGAAAACACTCATTTTGACACCAAAATCATTTCCGAGGTTAGATATATAAGAAATATACAGTTTCTTTGACGAGATGCGATGCCGGCCATCTTGAAAAATACTACAGCAAAAGAAATAGACCCCCCTGGCGAAGTAAAGTGCCTCAAATTACGGGTCTATATGCCGCTGAGTTTGAGAAAGCATACCAGGTCTACCAGTTCCATCACTTCTAACACTTAAGTGTTTAAGCGGTAAATTATTTTTTGCCCAAATTTTAGGTAATTGCCTACTAAATATCAGTTGCGCATAGAGTGGGGAAAAACATCCAAATTGCCATGGCGTTATTATTCTAATTAGTCATAATCAGCATTTTGGTGGTGCTATTTATGAAAATTTGTTGTGCCCTTAATGTACTCGGGTACTTTTTAAATTTTTAGTTCAGCAACGAAATAGGTATCTTGTATATAAAGACGGTGTTTTGGCTGTTCACTTCAGGTGGGATCTCATACATTGGTAAGCATCCAAAAAGCCAAAATTAAGCCCCCATCTGGAATTCTCTGAGTCAACTTTAACATTACACAGTAACTCTATGGAACAGAGTTTTCGTTTTAATGCAGTAAAAACCAGGGGAGGGTGGCCAATTAAATCCCAATTTCAGACGTTGCCATTGGATTAACACGTAAAAGTGAAATCTGCGAAAAAATTCGAATTTTATATGTTGTCCGGAATATTTCTTATTTCAAAACCGTTGGAGATGAAGAATCAACTCCACGGAAGATTATTTCTGATTTTTGTGTATGAAATAACGAACGAGGGTTGAGGTCGTATGTGGATCATGGGAACACCCATGACCGACCCACATCAAAACACCCAAATGGTTTGTGGTTTGCACTCCGTAGTGTTGTAATTTCTTTTGACATTTTTGGCGATGGTATAAAAATGAGGCTTGGCCGCCACCGCCTGTAAAAACAGTGTGCAGTATATCAGTAGCATAGGATACTGTGCATATACCAAAAATTATGGCATCTGAAAAAATTTGTTACCAAAGTGTGTGATTTTCTATATCACTGTATATGACGGGACCTGATTTGGCAGAGTATTTCACACAGTGTTAAGTATGTGGACAAGCATACGGACTGTAAAAATAGACATCTATGAAAATTCTATAGCAAATTGAAAAAATCAAAATTATGGCAGATATTATATGGTGTAAATTTTTAAGTTGTGGGACCATGCTGCTTTTAAGATGCTCAAACCCTCAGCTTACACAGCTATAGGCTTACATTTGTAAAAAAA
Organism: Ophioderma brevispina; assembly: GCA_023653785.1. Lineage (NCBI taxonomy): Eukaryota > Metazoa > Echinodermata > Ophiuroidea > Amphilepidida > Ophiodermatidae > Ophioderma > Ophioderma brevispina. Next base: position 21,608 of record JAMKCH010034008.1, on the reverse strand, counting down.
AACCTTTTGCATTTGTGTGGGAATTTGGTTGATTTTGGTTTTAATGTTGTGGGACCATTGCTGCTTTTAAGATGCTCAAACCCTCAGCCTACACAGCTATATATGCTTAGATTTGTAAAAAAAACTTTTGCATTTTTGTGGAATTTTGATTTGTTCACGCAACATTGGTCCAGTTTGCAAGACGTGGTCAATTGCTGTGCCTTTCAATACGTCTTGGAAAGAACAATGCACTATCTCTTATTTAGGAGACATTTCATCAGAAGTCCCAAGGATGCAAATGAGGATTACAATTGATTCTGTCATGCGCTGTATGATTGATGTGGGCAAGTAGTGCTTGACGGAATTAATGGCAAAACCTCATATGCTCATTGCGACTTCTATATGTATGACTACCCTTATTTGAGGCATGGTTCGCAAGTATTACTGGCTTTGAACAGTTTTTGACGTCTCCTCACAGATTATACTCTCTTATTCTACGATTGGTTACAGTTGACACAAAAATTGTCCAAATTTGACACGGAAAAAAATTAGTTCGCCAGGTGGGAATGGTTAAAACCATCCTCTGCTACTACTAATATTACTAAAAAAAATAAAAAAAATAAAAAAAATGGACACAGAAAAGTTTTAGAAATCACTCAAAATTCTGTGAATCAAAAGAAAAAAATTTGTGTTACAAATTAAAAAAGAATCTGAAAAACACACAACATCACATCAAATGAATAATTTCCGTGTCCAAATTGGAATAGATTTTTATTGTCAAATTTTAAACATTTGGTGGAGGTTAAAATCAATCGGGAAATTTGACAACCAAAAGAAAATATACACAATGCAAATATGGGAGAGTGTTGTCAATTTTATTCATGAATAGTGAATGCAAAAACAGTGAATGGAAACAGTATATGTATTGTGAATAAAAGCGTGAGAATGCAGCTGCATGCTTGCAATCAATAAAACATGTGCCATTAAGTTTCCCTGGTCAAACATATGATCCGTGGTTTTCGCGATCTTAGATCACATGATCAATTACAGTCTGGTGGCCAATTACGATCGCAAGATTTGCGATAAACAGTCGACAACCAATCACAATCGCTTGCGTTTGGATTGTTCGGAAAGTTGTTAAATATTCTGATTGAATTTCCGATTCGGAAAAAGAGTTTTTCACACTTTTCCACCTCATAACGACCAATAAATTGGTCACGCTGACACAAACAAGAAGTGTCAAATTAAAAACGACACGGGAAATTTGACAATTTTACATTAAGAGTTGGATAATATTAATACCTTGGGCTAATTCCAGCATGACTGATGTGGGACAGTGTTAGGCTGCTTTTATTTTTCAAAAAACATAAAAATCTGCATGAATAGCACAATAAAGAAGACATTGTCCTATTTCAATTAAAACATGGATTGAAACCAAATGGTTTATGGCTGTAATACCCCATTGAGCTTTGAAATGAGCGTGCCTGATGGGCTACAAAAGTTCATCTCAATTCTCACTTTTCATTCAAAAATTTATATTCATTGTAGAATACCTATCTTGTTCTCAAAAGAGATTTATTGCTATTTGTTGGTCATTTGTACTTAAACACACTGACACCCAGGTTCCAAAATTCCAGTTGATCCTGAAAGTTGTTCCATTTTTCTTTGATGTGAACTAACTTCAACTGTTTTTAACTTACCTGTTTGTAACTGGTCTGAGTTCAACTGGTCCAGTACGAAACCTAGTTGAAATTTAATTCCATTCTCCCGTCACAGAATCAACTGGTTCAAACTGTGGATCAACTGACATTTTGACCATGGCAAGGAATATCATGTCAAATAAAGAGCTGAGAATCCAAACTGAGTTGTCAATGATGTGCATGGTTTGACGGAACATTTTTACAGTGGTCTTCAGAGCAATGCCGAGTTGCTCAAATATCCTTATGAGATTTGTTTTGACACAAAAATTTACAAACATCATTTGGGGCTATTCTGTTAAGGGAGCCATCACTCAAAAACAAACACTATACCTAATGCATGAAAATGATAAAAATTCACGATTTGTGCACGAATCTGAATTTGAAGTATAAAACACTTAAGAATTTATAACTTGAACATTTTAGAATTGGAATTATTCTTAACAGTGAATAATTTATTAACTGGTCTATAGAGGCCAGTTGGATTACAAGATAGATTTGGCTTGTTAAAAAATAGGTGTGGGTATAGACAATAAACATTTTCATGTTTTTGTTCTCGTGACTGACAGGACATTTCAACCCCTGCCCAAAGACATATAGTTATACATTCATACCATTTATATTCCTGGATTGCAGGTTAATGTTTCAGGTAAACAAGCTGACTATTAACAACCAAAGATCTTCAATTGACGGGATGTGCACTATGACACTAGGGACATTAATATTTTCCTGCAAATTTGGATATACTCCACAAATGCATGGTTCCATGTTTGTGAACATTAGGAAAATGGTAATAAAAACTACATGTACTTTTATATCTAGCCATCAGGGTTGCCATATAGACCTTCTGTTAGTATCTGGGGAAAAATATTTTCAAAATGCATTTTATTATGAAGATAGAGCTCATAGGGTACAACCTGTCATGTAAAAATTCCAACCCAGGATTTCCATAAGAGGGCTTAAATGGAAGGGGTTTATGCCAGTACCTCGATTATTTTTTGTGCACAATTATGTAAAGTGAAGATCTCGTCACATAACTGCGCATGCGTCCATGCTAAAAACATGCTATTGCTGTGTTCAGCAATGGGGTCAGCAACAGGCCTAGCCAGGAATTTATTCGGGGTGGGTGCAGATTTACAGAAGAGTGCGAAGCACGAGCACTAACAGGTGGAGTGCAGCGGGCCCCGGTGTGTACGGGGGAAACCTTGGTGGGGGGACCAGGGGGCAAAGCCCCAGAAGCTTTGCAATTTTGACAATAAAAAGTTGGCATCACGTGACCTCGGCGACGGTGTTGTCATGGTGGATTATAGAAAAGAAATGCAAATAAAAAGTCTTTAAGAGTAGATCAAATTTGCATGTTAAGATTAGGCACACTGTATATATACTTAGACAAAGGTTTTAGAGTATAAAAATCTTACACTTTTTTTATTTTTTGAAACAAAATTACAATTGGCTGTGGATCATGAAATGCCCTTACTAGGCACTATCAGTGATTTGCTCACCGAAACATCGAACAAAATCATCAAAAGCAGATTTTTGCAGGTTTGTAACACGTTTAGGTACCCCAACATACCCACAAGTGTGAACCAAAGCAATCCAATACGGACGATCATATCGCACATTTTTGTCATTACTGTCCGTTACGGGACACTTATACAACACGTAACGACTGGAGATCTATATCTTTGGGGGACATGCGTTTCTTCCTTTCTATCAAGTTTTGCTTGGAAAAAATAACTTATGAAGGAATTTCTACAGACTCATTCTTCATTTTAACGCCATCCTGCCAAATTTAAAAATATTTTGATTCTTTCGGGTTGGATAATGATAGGGTCTTAAGTATCAGTTGCGTGTCGGGCTAACTGAGGTTAGTGAATATCTGAGATTACTATGGGGCATTTCACAATAAAAAGTGACATTACATGTGCATTTTGCCTACTATGTATTGAAATATTGGCGGATGACCAGCTAGGATGTTACCAGGTAGGATCTTCCAGGGTGTCATTTGGTGTGGGGATGATAAGATTGGGGTCATTAGAGTGATAAAATGTGGGCTAAAGAGATACTCCTATGTCAATACAGCAGTAGGCAAAAGTGGGTCACTTTCCACTCGTAGGTCTGCCCACCGCCTCCCAATCCCAACATAATTGTAGTGTGTTTATGAGCAAAAGTTGTCCCATAGCTGCTTACACAAATCTAGATTACAAGTGCACTGAGCACATGAAGCGCCCCAAAAACTTGACGATTTTTTCCAAAATTACCACTATAATCATTTTGGGCACCTTTTTAGCATCCATGAAAAAAAGGACGGGGCGTAGGGGGTGGTTGTATTCAAAGGTGGGGATGATGGGAGCATGGGACTTCGAAATGCCTTGAACAAGTATCCACCGACATAAACATACCCTAAACAAGCATTTTTGTCGGTGTTTGCTACCTAAAACAAAGTCTTTTTGTCAGTTTGTGAGACCTAAACAAGTCACCCAGCAACATGCCAATCTGTGTGGTGATAATACACACCTTTATCTGGCTTTGCTCATGTGCTTTACTTTAAATTACAATATTTTTGATGATTTGATCTGTGTACATTCACCATTCAGGGGTACGAAAAAACACCCTTTCTGTCATATTTGCTGTTGGTTGACACCCTAATCAATGTCAGGGCGTATCGGCCGTTGGAAAAACGAGACCCTTTTTACGCGTTTTCTTGTTTCAGGCATATATCCACCTTTGAATACAAACTGGTCCCCGGGTGTAAGTTGTTAGGAAGAGTGTTGGATGTGAGCATCAGCCAACTTAGAAAATGAGGCAAATGACAATAACCAAGTATATAGTATCAGTAGGGGTGCCCCGGGGGTAGTGCCCGGGGAGTGTACCACCCAAACCCACCACGCATGCTTAGTATGATAGCTTATTGATCACTACTTTGAAGTTGGCGAAGCATTATTTGGCAGAGCCTAGCCACCAGAGGGGACAGGGGCATGGTGCCCCAACAAATTATGATGTTGCCATCAGTAAAAGTGCTTTAGCATCGATGCATGCAAGCAGAAACTTAATGCAAATTTGTTCCATACGTTGGACTACAACTAAGCAGTTTGATGTGATGATTGGCATCGAGCATATTAATTAGTTAAAATAATAACAAAACAAGGAAAGAATTTAGTATTGTGCACCACCCTGTGAGTCGGCAGCCTTTAACGGGAAATAAAGCATGGGTGAAATGGATGTGGTCGCAGAATATGAATATACCAAAATGGAATAAGTGGACATGTTTATATGCGTGGACGAAATGACTCAAAGTGTTTTACATTTATTCTGCCACTACGTACTAGACTAAGTCAGTGCCATTAAATTGTGCAATTGACCTTTGAAGTTTGACCGCGGTTATTGAACTATCACAGGTGAAAGTAACCTGTGCGCCTGTCACACATGGTGCCAATTGGTGGCGAAACATGGTTGTGAAATGCGGTGGCTATGCTACTTGCTGCACAGCCATCCACGGTCAATCATGCTTTCGGACCGTGGTCAATCAGCTTGGACCATGACTAATCATGCTACAATGTAGAATGCGTGGTTGACATGTCAATCACCCTTTCCATCATGGCTGACCAGCTGAATGAAGGAATAGCATGTTGATCATCATCGGTTCCCAATCGTACTTGACCATGAGAACTGACAAGCTAATGTAGACCTAGCACGGTTTCCGACCTTATGTCACTCATGCTGTGCACATGGGACCATCCTGAGGTCAAAAAAAAAAGTGTGTCCCAGAGAAGACCGCGCATATATTTTGGTTAAAATGGTTCTTCAGCGCATTATTTTTTAGGTTTGGATTTTTTTTGGAGAAACTTCAGAAAAAAAGTGGGTCAAAAAAAATGCTATATTTTTTTAAATACTGATTTGCCATAGCATTTTTCTAAAAAATTTGTTTTAAACAAAATGCTCGTGGTCTTTCTGGGACAAACTTGTTTTTTTGGGGCCTTACTAAAGCCATACCATGGTTGAGTATGACCATGGGTGACTATGCATGCTACTGCATGGTCAGTCAAAGGCAATGTCAACCCATGGTCAAAATTATTATGGACAATTGGGATCATGATCACTCAAGCAATCAGTCACCCAAGTCCAGAAAATAGTAGTACCGATGACGATATAAAACCAAGATCATTTATGGGCACGAAATCGATGGACGGGCCAGCGCGACACTGCGAGTAGCTGCGGTACCGGGCTGGTGCGCCGGGGGTCCTGGGTTCGAATCCCCCCCGAAATTGCGACTTTTCTTGTTCCCTCACTCACTCCTTCAGTCCCTCTCGGCATGGGGTTAGGTTTAGCATAGTAGGGATACCTACAACCCTACTCCTACCAGGTTGATGTTTCCAATTCATCCCCACAAAAAGAGGCAAAGAGACCTGTGAGTAATGGTCATAAGTTAATTATGTTCCTTACTCGATTCATCTAATATGTGACCCCGTACCATGTTTGCGGAGGTGAAAAATTCAATGACGGCACGGGACTTATTGTTAATCATGTTATTGAGAGCATGTTAAGACTGAAAACACTAATTGCCATTTCATACATGAATGAACATTTGCTATTTGTGGCAGGTGAGGAGTTATAAGACCGGAGTGTATAATCCGGTGTGGCAGGCAAGTGCATTTGAATCTTATTTTCCCGGGGTTAGGGCTAGGTTGACCCCTCTGACTTATTGGATAGGTCAAAAATACAGAGGTATGAATGTATCACGCGAATTGAGGATAAGTTAATGCTCCCCATTTTTGCACTTGGGTGGAGAGAGAGCTGCGAGCTAAAGGGTCTTGCCTAAGTGCACAACAACATTGGTCTCACTGAATGAGCAGCTTGCTAAGAAAGAGGGTACGTGTGAAAAATTGGTGAGGCAACAAATCTGACTTCAAGACGAATTAAAGATATTGATAGCTCTTGATTAGAGACCATGAGCAGACAGCACAATTTCACAAAATTTCACTGTGACCACTGTATGCATGAAACAATGGGATTAGTCAGGCAATCCAATACACAGGGGCTAAATTTACTCACTGAGAATGCAAATTTTATGTGTACATAGTTGGAAAAGGTTGCGGCCTCTGGGGAACCTGGGTTCCAGGGAAGGAAAATTTTGCCATTTGGGGAAATGTTACAATATAGAATAAGAAATGTATATAATTGTGAGAAATTAGCCCTGTGTGCATGAAGGTTAGTGAATTTTGTGATGTAGTCCTGGAACTGCTCAATATTCAGAGCTGTTCACACTTTACAACATCAACAGTGTGCAGTGATTTGAAGCCGGTGCCTGCCCGAATTGCCACTGCAATTGTGAGCTGCATTAAGTGCCGTTTTTTGAATCCACACCCAAGCCTCGTCCCCCAATTAGTCCTAACCAGTTTCTGTACGGGGGGCCTTAAAAATTAATTCGAATTTGTTTGCAAAAAACAGCACCCACCGGTGATTAATTTTCCAATATATCACCAAAGGGGTGTCCCCCTGACTAGATTAGGTATGTTTCCGCGCCGAAATGTTGCACATTACGCATACTCCTATTTCAAATGGCCACCATTGTTTTATGAAAAACTGCTATTGTATTTTCGTTATAGATAAGAACTTTGTCTCGGATTAACAAATGAATTTTTAACCTTCCTAAAGTGGGCTAAACATTTATGTGTCCACTATGGCCGCCCGGAAGGAGGCATGTTTTTTAACTGTACTAACATTGCCAATTGATGGGGTAGAATGCGAGTAATATTTTGAGAGTAACCCAACAAAGAGATTGATGACATTTGGTATATTCGGACATGATCTTAACTTATAATGGCGGCGAGTATACCGCTCCAGGAGACACAAATCAAGAACGAAAAAAACGCCCCTGCTATCTTTTTTCGACATAATAAGCACCACAACAGGAAAACTATGTAACATGATTTCCTCGTACTCTCTCGTACTTTTGGACAATGCCAGACCACTCACATAGAATGCGCTAGGAAGGAAGATGATCTCGGATTAGGAAGGAAAGGCGACTGGTGCGTACGATCAGCAATAAGATAGCATGATGTGCTCGAAAGGGAAAGTTAGGCACAAATTTAAATTTCCTTTACTATAGGACAACTTTTTCACTTCTTGATAAGCATATTTTTATATTTTACTGGGGAAACCACCCTATGACTCACTGAGTAGTCCTTAATTAAATACAGTCCACACCAATTATAATGATTTATTGTTATTATGGTTGATCTTAGAACGATCTGTTGTTCTTTCCTATGAACTATTATAGAGTCAGTTTAAACTATGTTTATAGCGCATAGTAGTTAACAAGCTATTGTGACAGCACTCTCTTGTCAATGTCAATACCCCACTTAAATCTTTTTTACATCTTGGAAATGGATTTAGGGGAGCATTATTAGAAAGTGTTGTTTAATAACATCGGAAAGATGTTAGGGCTGCTTTTCGTATGATTTACGTACTTTAGAGCGAATATAATCACCGCCATCTTAAAACAAGCCTGTGCGTAAAACATAAATGCACAAAAATTTTTTGGAGCTCCCAAAATATCAACCAGGCTCTTATTTCAAACATTGCCATTTTAAGTTCATTTGAGCAAATAAGTCTCTGGCGGCGGCCATCTGGACGCCTAGATGTGTAAGCCCCCTTTAGGAAGTTAAAACTTGATATCGCGTAGTCGTGGAATAATTTCATCTGAAGAAAATTATAATGCGGTTTTACATAAAACAATAGCGGCCATTTTTTTGAAAATGGCAGAACACGATAACGTTGCAGCTTTTCTGCGCGGAAACATTAATTCATCCTAGTCACGGGGACATCCCATTCAAGGTTGATAGAGGGAAAATTAATCACCAGTTGGGTGCAACGAACTGAAATCAAATGGTGGCAGCTTATGGACTAATTTTAACGAAAAAAAAGTTGAGATTTTTTAATCAGTCTGAACATTAGCATTAGTGATCCTGTGTACCTAATCTTGCTCATAAATCAAAACCCATCTAAGACGGAATCAACTCAAAATTTGTGAGTTAAGTTTTTTCAAGGATATGTAGGGAACAATGTGTTTAGTAAATATTTATGGTAATAGGTAAACTCTATACCCATACTGTGTATAACCAAATTCTGGATCCAAAATTTTTATTACCAAAAGTGTGATTTTCATGCAAAGAACATCATTCCAGCTATAGCTATTTTACACAGTGGTTAAACGAACTAATTAGATTGATTTATAATTTCGGGTCAAAAATTTTGAAATTGGCATATGAATAGCTTAAAAGTGAAGGATAGGTCTGCTAGGAATTCTCATAAGGTCTTTTTTCCACCGTAGAATGACAGAAAAGGAAGAAGAAAACGCAGTATTCAAAGATACGATTTCTCCATTCACTTATGTGTGTAGTTAAAGTGTCCGTACGGGACAGTAATTACTAAAATTTCAGATGTTGTCCATATTAGGTTGATTCTGGGTTTAGCCTATCTCTTTGCAAGGTATTTTAGGATACCCCATACTTTTACAGACATGCAAAAATCTGATGATTTTTTTCCAATTTTCTGATATAGCAAATCCACTGATAGTGCCTTTAATATATGGAAAGACATTGATTACATTAAAAAAAAATGTAAATTTTAAGAGAGGTTATCGTTTCGCCTTGCCGTGGCGCCCTATTGGTAAGAAATGTTTCTGCCGTACGTGGCCCGGATAGCACACTAAGAGCACACTAGAAAGTTAACCGGAACACACACTACCATGATGTGGCCCTGTCACGTGAACTTTCGCTGCCGTGACCCTACTTGGTGAAATGTTTTCGCTGCCGTGGCCCAGGTGGCCCGACCAGAGAGGGAGTTTCGCTGCCGTGGCCCTGCTCGTGAAGTTTCGCTGCTGCGGTAGTCTAGAGTAATTAAACAAGGAAATGACCGGTAGATTGCTAAAAATTGTCGCCTACCTACAGGTTCCGCCAAACCGATCTTAGGATGGGGTGTTGAAAGGTATAATCTAATGTCTAAGAGAGTATGTATATCAGCCCGGTTTCTGACTCGCAAATGCACACAGTCAGTTGTGGTTGAGTATTGAAGCCATCCCTATGATGTTGCTCTAAGGATAGAAAAGTTGGCCGGCGACCCGAACGTATACTAGGAGGTGGTGCGATCTCAGAAGGTCAAAAAAAATAAGGCCAGAGCGGACCGATTTCTTGTTCAGCGGAAAGGGGCCCTGAGAAGCAAACCATTAGGTTTGAGCAAGTCACAACAAGCCAGCCACGGCATTCACCTAGGCCAGGCCACGAGTCAGACAGTTCAAAAAGGGAACTAAGTCCGAGCGGACGCTTCCTTGCGGCAGGTTAAAATCACTACGGCCTGGATTAATAGCCGCAAATACGATGTTCGTCGCCGTGGCCATACCTGGAAGAAGTGTCGCTGCTGTGGCCCGGCTAGACCACACTAGAGCACACTAGACAGTAAACGGAACACACTTAGGGGAAGGGGGTAAGTGAGCCCTTTTACATTTTGTTTTCATTCTGATCAGGACATATAGTAGGAGGCAAGGCAGTGTACAAATGAAAGATATATGTATGTTCACTTGTTAAGGTATCACACATTTTTGACTAATATTTTTCATTATCCTTCAGTGAGGTGCAAAATATTTTGTAAATGGCTCAACTTACCCCAGGGGTGGGGTAACTTAAGCCATCCATAGAAATGCACAATATATGTGTCATAGCATGGAAATCAAATTGGCCTTTTCTAATTTCTTGTTTCCAAGGTTTGTGCCAAAAAAAAAATTTGATATGGGATAAGTTCATGCTAATAGTTGAACATTAAATAATTTTGATGTGATTCTAATTGGATTTTTTTTTTTGGGGGGGGGGGAGATAACATTGTGCACATTTCCAGATCAAATACCCGAGGCCAGTTGCTCAACTTACCCCATATGGGACCATTTGTCAAAAAAGCAAGACTCCTTCAACCTAAAACTTGGTACAGTTACAATCAGTTTCCTAAAGTTATGTTCACATATCACACCCTCAATACAAAAAGAGTGACATTATAGCTTTCATTGCCTTGTATGGGGAATTTGACAAAAATCTTTAGAAAAAGTTCAGAAAAAAAAGTGCAAAAATGAACTTTTTAGTGCAACTTTCTAAATTGTATGTGCAAGTGATTCAATCTTACACTTAATTGAGAAACACTGTGTTATGACAATACTAATAGATAGTAGTGTAAAGTGAAATAAGTTTTCTTCTTTCTAGAGAGGGTGGCTCATCTTACCCTGTGGCTCAAAATTACCCCATCTCGCCCCTTACATGCCGGGGCCTGCCCTTGTGAAGAAACAGTAACCGGAAAACAACTATGCCTGGCCCTGCCACGTGAAGAAAGTTTAACCCGAACACAACTTACATGCCGTGGACCTGCCACTGTGAAGTTTCGCTGAGTGGCCCTACTTGTCTGTAAGAATTAAGGTCGCTGGCCGTGGCCCAGCTAGCTCAATAAGAGCAAACTAGAAAGTTAACCGGAACACAGCTTTACATGCCGTGGCCCTGCCAAGTGAAGAAAGTTAACCGGAACACACGTACATGCCGTGGCCCTGCCACATGAAGTTGAGCTGCTGACGTGGCCCTACTTGGTAGAAAGGGTCGCTGCAGGTGACAGGCTAGCCCACACTAAGAGAACAATATAAAGGTAACCGGAAAATACTTCATGCGTGGCCTTGCCACCATGAAGAAAATGTGAACCCAAAAAATAGAGGTCGCATCATCTGGGCATCTCTGAGTCAGCCTAATTTAAATAATTCATGTTAACTGGTTTCTGTGAGCCAATTGCATTTTCTCTTGAAAAAGTATGTGTATGTGTTTTACATTTTAAAAAATCGTTTTAAAAAACACACATTAAAAAAAATAAAAAAAATAAAAGTTTATTTAGAAAAAAAACATGTTTTTCTGTGATAAAAAGTGTTATTCAATTTGATAAGCCAGCTTGTTTGGGGGTATGTTATACTTTGCTATACTGGGCGTTTATCAGCTGTTCTAAATGATGCCAAAAAAAACTGCTTGTCACATTTTCGTACACGTCCAATGACATGACTTTCTTAGCCTTTTTCTTGTGATTAAATAGAGTGTTAGAGTTGGATGTTCTTGTTAAAAAAGTAGTAGGTTAACTATCAGTGAAATGACACTTCCTAGGCTTTCAAGTATGTTGGAATACAATTTAACTAGAGAGGGTGGGAGTGAACATTCCATGACGGGGGGGGGTGGGGGCGGGGGGGGTAGGGTGGAATTGCCCATATACACAATTTTCAAATTACTTATTATGTAATTAACATTTTGCAATATTAATCATTTATTAAAGGGATTAGAAGCGAGTTGCGAATCCGACACATCGAAAAAGTCATCAAAATTCATATTTTTATATTTGTGTTAACTGGCATGGATATGTGAACATAACCTGCAAGTGGTTGACTTGAATCTCTGTGTATAAAGACAATATGAGGCAGTATTTTTTTTTTATCTGATTTCTGTAAAATTCGTATAACGTGGCATATCAAAATTTCTGATTTTGAGATCAAAAAGAGGCCTTTACGTGTGAATATTCCCCAATTTTAATAAGCAAAAAATATTGTGCCCAATGACCTGTACAGTTTGACCTCAACAACAATATAATTGAATCTTTGTTTATTTCTGTACTGGTGTTAACCACAATAAGCTATTTACTACACTATGTAGTTTTTTGATTTCTTTCAAATCAAAAAAAAAAAATCGTTGTATGCAGTCTATTTGCCGGGAAGCCGGTATTACAAATTTGTTCCTGCCCCTCCCTCAAGTACTTTCATTTTTTCACTAATTTTGTGTTTTTTTGCTTCCTATTAAAGTAAATATGGAATTGTACACACACTTAAATCCCCTGATTTAGGAAGCTTAAAAAAAAAACTGCATTTCTTCTCTTTCTACTTTTTTTTTTTTTTTTTTTTTTTTTTTTTTTTTTTTTTTTTTGTTTTTCCTTCGATTCTCCTCCTTTCCTCCTCCCATTATCGCTGTGCTAATCCTTTTTTAACAAAGTGCTTGTTTCTGTTTTGGTGTATCATGTTCCTACTCTGATATGAAGCCTGGCTACCGCATATAAACCGACCGACACAAGTACCCCCCGTGGAAACAAATTGCCGGTTTTGATAGTATATCGAAGTAATAATGCACATTACAAGCCTATGGTTACCAGTTAAAACAGCATGTTTTTTGTCTATATCTTGGGAAGAAAAATGGATTTGGAACCTGATATGTCAGGCAACCATGGAGAAAAATTATGGCCTTTCATATGATATCAAGAAGATATCTTTATCACCTCTTTGAATTCAATCAATCTTTTTGTTATTTTTTATTTTATATTACTTATTTATTCATATAAATTCATTTTTCCCTCCAAGAATATTGCTATTTAGTAAAGTGGCATAGGCGGCCTAAAAAATTATCAGATTCCTTGTAAAAACCTTCCCCTCCTCACTTTTTTTGGGATAAGGCCCAAAACCTTTGTTTTTTGGGTGGGGGAATTTTCCTTAAATGAAATGTTTCAAAATCCTGAAATTTTGATGGATGATAGGCCCTAATTGTGCTATTATAATGCACCACAAGTCCAACTTCTTTCAGTTATTTTAAAGACCTCTAGGGGGCTCTATTCCTTAAAACAATTAAAAAATAAAAAACATGAGCACCATTTTTCTTCTGATGGGGCGCAAACTCCTGTGGTAATATAATCATTTTCAAAGGTGAAAACACATATTAATAAAAGCGTCATATTTTTGTAAAAAAAATTGAAAAAAATGCCTCCCCCCTCCCTCACTTTTCCATGCTCAGAGCAACTTCCTAAAGAACTAAAATTAATTTTAAGAAGGGGGGGCTAATAACCATATGCAATTAAAGAAGAACTGCTTGAAATAACTTGTTTACCGAAGTATTTGCCATATACTACAACAAAACGTTAATCCTGACCTCGAATTCAACCAAAATAAAACCCTCACATCATTTTGTGCATGCAATGTGGAAAACTTACATGGCACAAATCCATGGAATACATGCACAATCACATGTCTTCAAGTAAAACCTTACAAGTGTTCCCCCGATATAATTATCAAGTTGGAATTAGGCATGATTAAGTCACACGTCGCACCCATCTTAAAAACTCAGTGGCAAAAGGGTATTGATGGATGCGCTATATTCACACAAACACAATGTTAAGTAGGCCCTAAGATTATTTAAACTAGGTCAACAAAGAATTCAGAAGGCCCGCCTCAGAATGCCAACCCAGGGGCAAATTGTAACCTTTAAAAGGGCTGTGAATTTCATGGTAGCTATACTAAGTTAAATTACAGATTTTATGACTTTTAACTACCGCTAATATTTTCAGTGTTGTTTTCTATGTAACAGGCATGCTGATAATAAAATTGATTAAAAAATCAAATTGCAAAATGCACACTGTGGCATTGTGCACCCAAATAATTTCGAGCTCTGTTCTGGTATTATAACTGTTTTGACTCGAGTGTAGTCCCACCTTTTAAGGGTACTTTTTGGGGAATCTGTTTTGTTTGTGATTTTTTTCACGTTAGATATCATTGAGAAAAGCGTATCCCCGGGCGTATTCCCAAATTTTCAGTTGATAACCGATCTGCGTTTGATGTTATGAGGAAATGCCTTGCTTCACAATTTCCCATAGGCTATTGTACCGTCAATCTTTTTATGGACAAAAATTAAAATTTGCGAATGTTCTTACAGACAGATATAAAACGATCGAATTTTACAAGTAAAGTACCAATGCAATTATTAAGGCTAGCGGTTTCAGACAATAAAATCTCTCAATTTGGGGGGGTAAGAGTTGGGGGATGAGGCTGGGGAACACGAAATGCCCCTTTAAAGGGGAAGGAAGAGCAAGGGTGAAAATAACCTTGAAATTTGGGGTTGGGATATGGCAACACCAACTTGCCCCCGAAGGCTGGAGGTTGAAAAAATGTCTTGCAATACACAACCTGCAAGCAACATATGACTTCTCGAATTTTTGAAAATCTTGAAAATTTGTTGTTCATTCTCAGGTAGTAAACCCCCTTCATTCATAAGTGGATTTTAAAAAATCTTGTTTGATGTAACTAAGCAGCATTATGTAATTTGAGGACTGTTTTCAGCAAAAAAATCAATCATAATAATACTAGTCACAAGAATTGAACCAAATTTTGCATCATAATATAGCGTCAGCCATTATCTGGACTCCCTGACTTGGTGACCTCTATGACCCATGACCTATTATATTTAAAATGTTCATTTTTATGCTTAAATATGTAAAAAAATAGTGAAGTTTTTGGTTAGAATCACATCTTGAGTGAAGTGTAATAGGCTTGTAAAATGGTTAGCAAGAAACAGTTTAGAGGGGGGTGGTATTTGTTACTTGAGCATGGGAACTAACAAACGTGGGTACAGTAATAATAATAATAAAAACTAAAAAAATTGTTCTTATAAAGGGGCAAATATTCCGAAGAACTCCAGAGTGCACAGGACAGGAAAAACACCACATAAAAGACATAAATCTGTTAATAAAATAATATCTTAATCAGGAAAAGCTTGTTGAAAGAGATGGAGGGAGGGGGTGGTTTTCTTTCTATAACCCTAAACAGTAAGCAAATGCATGGTGTCGTTAATATAATACCCTTTACTTCTTGCCTTCGCTTTACTACTGTTTTAACTTAGCAACTTCCCACTCGATTTACAATATTTTTTTTGATGATTTTGAACTGTTTAAAATAAAAAAAAACCCTAAACACACATCACAAACAAGTGCATGGTTAATAAAAACATACCTTTTTTTTTTTTCCATATTTTTGCTGTTTTTGACACCTAATCAATCAAAATGCGCGCGTACACGCCTGTTGGAAAAAAGGACCCTTTTATATATTGTAATTATAAATTTATTTATTGCGTTTTTTCTTTTCCCTTGTTTCACGCACAATATCCATCTTTGAATCAATACTTGTAGTAAAGTCTATTGACCAAAAATCGTTTTTTTTCATGGTCTTGCTCTTACAAGGATTAGGCGCAACTACTGTGTTTTTGAGTTAGTGGATGTTCTTGAATCAAATGCCAAAAAAAAAAAAAATTACAGGTCATCTCCTGCAGTACGTTTTCTCAATAAACCTGAAAATAAACTGAAAATCTATTTATATTATATAATTATGCAAAACTGCCAAAGATTATCGAGACAAGATAGGACAACACTCTCCGACTATTTTGTATGGGGCGAACAATGTAACGCGCTTGCTACGTCATCAAAATCACTACATGGGAATAGCACTGAAATGCATCCGTAGGTAAACCAGCAGACGACGGCGGCTAACACTAGTCATACTGAGCTATACGAATGTTAACAAGGAGCCTAGATTTTAAAAGCAAAACATTGCATTTAAAGAACAAAATGACATTTCCAGAAGAAGCAAAAAAAAACACCAAACCCCCAATGTTTTGTCGACCCCGGTTTTTTTTTTTGCATATTTGGAATGCTACCATTTATTAGATCACACCTGAAGTGAATAATGCCGAATACGCCGTCTTTACAAGATGAGGGTGACATCAATGTTTACAAAGCACAAAGTTAGCACCTGTCGAAACTACATGTTAAGAGGTGCGAAGAGTATGCACATACAGTTACAACAGCATTCAATATAGCCTTATCACACCTATTGAGCGCGAATTTTTAAAGCACAAGCACTGCATATGTTCACGCATACGGTGCCCGGGCAGTGCTTTGTCTTTGCCCGTGTTGACGTCACATTGTCAAACCTCATCGGTATAGGATATTGAGTGATTATTTCTTCTGTCGTGCACGACAGAAATTCAAAGTATGGTTTCTTTGGGGAAACGATTACGATAGCAAGGCAAGTCAAACAAAGGGTTTGCAGTTTTCTTTTGTACCTGTTTGTTTCAATAAACCTTGAACGTTCTCGGTAGTGGTCTACAACCGTCCAGGGCAAATTTGAGAGAAAAAAAAAAATGTTGTATCCTAAAAAAAATCCCATCTCCCTTCTGTCAACTTTAAATGGTAAGACAGCATGGAAATGCAATTAACAAAAAAATAGAGTTTGCTATATAAAACTAACATTTATATTATAGATTTGGTGAAAGCTAGATTCCCATATTTGGGGCAGTTTCTATATTCATTCAAGTCGCCATAATAACCCTTGTTTGGGGATGGAGTGCAGCAGAACATAGTCATTGACTTGTGACCGCCGGACTTTTGTGTGCCTCCATTATTTTGTTTTTTTTTTCCTTTTTCCTATTTGCTAAAACGAAGCACTAGTTGCATGTCTACATTAATTGCGTGCCATGTGGCAGCTATATGAGTCCCACTCTTTACCAATGATATCAAATTTATCGTTGATTCGAAAAAAAATTATCTAGCTTGATATTTTTATTTTTTCAATAACATTTTAAATTAAACTTTTACTTTGTAATTTTAAATCAAAACTAAACCCCAGCTGGGAACTCATACTAATATTTTAGAAGTGGCTTTATAACCAGGTCTATTGTAAGTGGCCTAAAATATCACATTAGTGTTTGCCTTTTTGGCCAATGGAACCGTAGTTTTGAAAATATTTTGATTTTCATATACATGTGGTAATAAAGATTATGATTTATTGAAATAAACCTTTTAAAAATTTAGGCTTGAACCAAGGAAACTGTGACCTTGTAGCCAGGAATTTATTGGGGAGGGGGTGGGATACTTTGAAAACTTTTTGACTTTTAGTAAAGTGGGCCTAATAATCTCCCCCCCCCCACCCCCCCCCCCCACCCCCCCCACCCCCCACCCCCCCCACCCCCCCCCCACACCCCCCCCCCCCCCCCCCCCCCCCCCCCCCCCCCCCCCCCGCTCCCGCTTTGGAACATCATATCACAAAGAGTGGACTTTCTGTTTAAAGTTTCTCAACATTTGTTATCTTTCATAACAAATTCAGCAAAAAGTGACTTTGCCCCTCTTTGGAATTGGGGTAAAAGGGAATTAGGTTCTCTTCTTCGTCTTCTTTCTTCTTCTGCCTCAACTTATTTTAGTATCCAAATTGAATTTTTAATTTTCCACTCATTCGCAAAGGGATATCATGAAGATATTTTATTTTATTTTTTCTTTCTTTTTTTTTGTTTGTTTTCTTTCAATATAAAAAATAGCGTCACTTTCTTATTTTGGAAATAGGGAGTAAGTTTTCACGTTTTCAGATATTAACTAAAACTAAACCAAAAGGCTCCGAGCCTGAATTGAACACAAAACCGTGAGTTTGACTTGAACTCCGGCCATCAATGTGTGGTCGATTTGAATCAAGATCACCAGTTGATCACATGTTTGACTATCAGTTAATATTCTTTAATAGTCTAAATAGCAACAGTGATGCAAAGCCGGAGCTAAGCACAACACACAGTTGAAAGCCCAAGGTTACAATGGCCAGATTTTCCTTTTCCCTTCCACATTTATCACCATTTTGTTCCTAATTGGAAACCCCTTCCCCCATGTAGAGAACAAACAAAGTTTTCGGCGTCAATTTCAACACGAACAAACAGTTCATTTGTTTCAAGAGCTAATACTAATATCATTTTTTCTTATTTTCTTGATTTTCTCTTTACCCTCGTTGTCTTAATATGGAATTGAAGAAACAAAATTTGGTGATTTGTTTTTTGGTTATGTGAGCACAATATAACTGAATCACTAGACTTTCGATCTACTCGCGATCCAATTGCTTCTTTCTCTGGCACGTAATGCCTATCCGAGAATGTTTTCGTAATTTTACCTACCGGGGGCGCTCTGAACCCCCCCGGGGGGGGGGGGGGGGGGGGGGGGGGGGGGGGCAACTTGTATTTCAAAGGGGATTGATTCTGAACAAGAAAACCACATAAAAAGGTCTCTTTTCCAACGGCAAAACGTGTTTTTTCTTAACCATCAACTTGTGATGTCGTGTTTAGGATATGTATACTCCAAATTAAGCAGAGTCAAATATTGAAAATTTGGGTTAATTGGAAGTTAAAAACAAAGCCAGATAATAAAGGGTATATTATTGACACAATGCATTGTGTTACTTGTTTAGGGTACAAAACAGACAAAAATTACTTGTTTAATGTAGCAAAATAGCAAAAATACTTGTTTGGGTCTGTTTACAGTCGGTGAAAATACTTGTTTAGGGTGCATTTGTAAGTTCATGTTCACGGGCATCATATTCCCCCTGACTTGGAGTACGAGCTGGCCTATCTTTAAATCTAGCTAATCTTTTGTACTGCCAGTCTAGGGGTTAATTTCATCCACTTTCCATGACGTTTTTGAACCTCGAACACACAAAAAGGGTGAGGCGTCCACCACTTTTGCATACAAAACTTTAGGTTTCTTGTCATATCTTTGCAATTAAGAGATGTTTGAAGTGATTTTGTCTCATGCCAAGCTGAAAAACTGTTTAATATCTGTGTGAAATGTGGTCTGTTGGCACGGCTCAACACTGTACAAACCTATGGGGAATTTTGAAGTTTTGCATTTTTTCTGTTTACAAAAAGTTCATAAACTTTGTTAAAAAAAATGGGTGCATTGTAATGATTTTGCGTATCAACAGAAAGCTACCATTTTCTCTTCTAAGACACGTGTGTAATTTAACATCACATATATACTGTCTTTGGAAAGAGGATTGAACTTTGATAGTGGAGGAGATAAAATTTACCATTAAATCTATACAAAGGACCGTGAAAAGCAGCAAAAACTTTCTCCAAATCTCATGAGCAGGAAAACTGGGGAATTGCTTATTCCTACTATAGTCAAAGTATACATTTTGTTTTTGAGGTATGGTTAATAAAATGTTTGGCTGCTGAAGAAATTATTAAAATTTTGTTTTGACAATAAACACATTTTGGATCACCCTGTCCAAAAGCTTACCAAACAAAACAATAAAAATGAAATTACATTTTTACATCAGTTGATAGTTTAACACGTTCTTAGTCCAAATACATGATCTGTAATATGGAAGTTTCAATTGACAAATTCATTCCTGAGATTTATAAGATTTGTGAATTTTGATATGAAATTTAATTGTTTCACCTCTTATTTGAGGTCACCTGTACATTAAAATGTTATGTATTGTAGTTAGTTTCCTTATGGTTCAGCTTTTAGAAGAAAAATGTACTTTACTTCTATAAGAGATTACTTTCTGAGTTATTGACCCAAATAGGGAAATTTAAGTAGTTTTGACCAAATTATGTGTGACGCAAAGTCGGCGGTTTAAAACGCATGGGCCTAAGAGTTCAAACAAGGCAAAATCCTGGCACAATATACTATTGACAACGTGTGTGACAGCAGGAAAGAAAGCATATAACCTATAGGCCTAATGATTAAGATAGTTATATTAGACATGATGTTTGAAACAACACAAAACTTTTGAAAAAACTAAAAGGAAAATTATATAAATAAGAAAACGTAAAACTTAACTATTTAAAAAAAAAAAAAAAACATATGTAAATAGTGCTAAATACCTGAAAGTATTCCAAAAGAAAAAGAAAAACTATTATAAAAGACACAAACATTCTCTGGAAAATGTAAAAAACTTAACCACAACATTTATAAAAATAAAAAAAATACAATGGGAAGATTTCCACAAAATGACTTGTAAAAGAGCCAATTTGTGATGAAAAATTGGGGGGCGTGCAAAATATATTCTGAAAATTTAATTTTTAAAAACACAAAATTTTCAAAAACAATGTAAAACAAATATTAAGGGGGGACAACATAAAAAAAAATCTTTAAATTGGCAGTACATAATGCAAGACATGTTTTTTTAAAGGTTAATTTTGGGTTATCGGCAATGTGACATGGGGCCTGTCTATGCAAGAAACTTTTTTAGGCCTTCAGCTTGTGTTTTAAGTATTTATTACAGTCCATAGGTAATACTACCAAGCATGATAAAACTGACATGCATGTGTTACTACAGAGTGGTCATACGATCTGGCTTCATCCAATCATAATAAGGCAACATACATTCACACCCCTTGATGATGCCCATGGGGAAAGTGGGAGGGGTTGGTGGAAACCCATTAGTAAACCTGTTCCCCTCACTACCAAGAGGATACAAATTGAAATCAAAACTGAATAATGTTTTCTTGTTGTAGAATGAGCAAAATTTATTTTTTTAAAAAATGAGAGTAGTAAATAAGAACAAAAGTATCAAAAACGATCATAATTTGTAATATTTAAAAAAAGCGTTTAAAGATGGGTACATTGTGCCATTTTGTTGTATCCTCTGGGCTAATTCTTGGACATAACAAACGCGCGCATTGCTCATTGCGCGTACTGCATCTACGTGCAAACAGACGTGCGCAGTTTTGGGTGGCGGAAGCGGTGCGTACGTTTCTAAAAAAAATGTCCAAAGAAATTATGAGCCAGAGTATAGTAAGTCAAAAAATTGATTGTTGTGTTTTTTTAATAAGGGTTAATTATTATTTCTAGATTTCGACTGTTTGGTTCCGTCTTGTACATGAATATCTAACAACACTTATAGCCGAAAAAATTGCAGTGTTGCAGTTCAGTGATTTCAATTTTTGATAAGGGCGCATACCTATGGGGGTTTATAATACGAGTGGTTACGTAGCTGCTATTTTATAGGCTAGAATAGCGCAAAAATTATATAGCCGTATATGGCTAAAATTTTTGGTAAATAGCCCGTTAAATAGCATTACACATCATCATAGGAATAGCCGTATACACTTTGCATTTTGGCCTGAAATGAAAATTGCACGAAAGTGGATTCCTTGGCATGAGGGTTTAGGGTTATAGGGTCAGGGTTCCTCTGTTATTTCGTACAGTACTGAATAACCATCCGCACAAATTAAAACATTGAACACATTGTATGCCGAGTGTGGTTTAAAAATAGGATCCACCCCCGTTGAAACCCCA